>CM077155.1:146827597-147079842 GCA_039583875.1 Platanthera guangdongensis | reverse complement strand
AAACGTTTATGTTAATCACTTTTTGATTTGAAGCAATCTTGATTCTTTCCCGTACGCCCGCACACGATATATCCCATTAATTATATATAATATATATTTAATATATATATAACTATATTTTTGTTGTTATATATATATATATATATATATATACACGTGTGTCGCTATATAATAAATGCATATAACTTTATAATATATAGTATATGCACAGTTATTTTATATTATATATTGTTTATATGATTATATGTATTTATAATTAATTTATTGAATACTAATATTTTTTATTAATTTATAAGTTATATATACAAATTTAAATAACATATAAAAATATACAATTATATAAATAATAACATATTTATTAATTATTTTGTTGAATACAAATAATTAATAACATATATGTACAACCCCGTATCCGGCGAGTGAGGTCGCCAGGACAAGACCGGCCGGTTTCAAATCGCTCAGGCAGCAGGCGAGCTCGACAGGAAATCTGAAGGCAGAAGGCGAGCTCGGCGGGGAAATCTAAATGCCGACCTCGACATTCGTCGACCCCGAGCTCGGCATTCGCCGAGCTATGCCCGGCTTTCGTCGAGCTAAGCTCGACTAATGAGGACAGATCGAAGGGCGAGCACAGTAGCCAGCTCGCACTCTCCCTATGGAGCTCGGCAGACAGCAGACGAGCAGGACCTCCAGGGTGTGGCCGAGCTCCCCAGCTCGCCCAGGTCTATGAGTACTTTTTTACTATTTTGCCCCCGCTGGCCTGCCCATAGTCCTTCAGAACAGCGGAGTTACGCTGTTGGCAGGCCAACCTGTACTGCATATAGCCGTTCAGAACAACGGGAGTTGGATATTTGCAGGCCGTTTTCAGAAATCTATAAATAGAACTCAAGGGGTACCCCAGAAAGCATGCTTCTTGTGCCCTCTTGTTCCATCTCTCAAGTGCTTTCTGAGGATACCTTACCTCAGCCTTTGGCTAAGGAGGGGAAGCGCTCTAAGATCTTCCGGATGTGTGGTGGGTCCTCCCTGTCGAGCCCTTGGGTCAGTTTCTTCTTTGTTTCCCTTATTTTTTTGCTTGCAGGAGCGAAGTAGGTGCGCGATCACCCCTTCCCCATGGGTGAACTGCACAAGAGACCGAATTTCAGTTTCAACATTTAGTGCGGTGAGCGTTGAGAGTGGTCAGCACAGAAAACCTTCAGCGAGCTCGATGACAGGAGGACAAGGATCTGACCGGTCGGACTCCCCCCCCCCCTCTGGCCACGGTGGTGATGTTTGAGGATTTCAGGAACGAGGTGCTAGGCCTCGTCAAGTTCGCACTCGGTGCGTGGCCGAGTACTCGACTCCAGCCGTCCAGATCACAACCGCCCCCCTCTTTGGGCGAGGACGCCGCCGGCAGGCGAGCTGGGAAGGAAGTGGTCGAGGAGGGTCGGGGGTGCGAGCTCCCCGGGCGTGTGCTCTTCCCCGGCTCGACAGGAAGAGGCTAGATTGGTGAGCTGGGCTCGCAAGATGCGCCAGCTCGCCCAGTAAGGGGAGGCAACCCCTTCAGCGAGTTGGTCTCTTCTGCCCCGTTCTAGAGGGGTTCAGGGAACCCGATATGTCCTATTACACCGGGAAGGGAGACCCGGTCCAACACGTCCAGTAGTTTGAGGATGTGGTCTCGATCCGGCATATGTCGGATGGGTTTACATGTCGACTCTTCGCCATCACCCTCAAGGAGAAGGCGAGGAGTGGTTTCACCAGCTGCCGCCAGCTCCATATACTATTTTGAGGACCTGCGTTGGGGGTTCATGTTGAGGTTCACCACCTCGAAGAGGAGGAAGGAGTCATAGTCCATGTTCCACATCAAGCAGGGGGTGAATGAGACGTTGGGGAGCTACGTCGACCGGTTCTAGGAGGAGGTCACCCAGGTCCAGGATATGTCGGGCCATATCCTGATGATGGCCTTCACCCTGGGGCTGCAACAGGGTTTCTTCAGGATGAAGCTGAAGAGAGTCCCCCCCCCCCCCGCTCATACGAGGAGCTGATGGAGAGGGCGGTGAGAGAATTCGACTGGGAGGCGTCGAATCTGGAGTTCGCCCGGAAGCTGGCCAGGTGGGCCACGAAGGAAGAGAAGGAGCCAAGAGGCGAAAGAGGGCAGGAGGAGAGGAGGGCCGAGCCCCGGCAGAGGGAGCAGAGACAGCCCCAGGGGCAGCAGCAGCCTAGGTGGGGGCGTCAAGAGCCCGACCGTCGGCTGGGCTGGAGGCCCGAGTGGCAAGGATAGGGGCCACAGAGAGGGTATCAAGGAAGGGACCGCCATCAAGAGGGGCAAGATCAATTCCACCCCCCGGGTTGGAGGCGGAGCAGAGACCTCGACTCCCCAATTAAGAACAGTCTATGGCCATAGCCATAGGGGAGAGGAGGAGAGCAGCAAGGAGGAGGAGGAGAGAAGTTAGGGTGGAGTTGACCTACTGCGACTTTCATCAAGAGGAAGGGCGCGCCACAGTCACGTGCCCGGAGTTCCTCGAAATAAGGGGAAACATGGCGCAGCAGCAGCAGCAGGGGCCCAGGAAGTGAGGATAGAGGAGGTCTTACCTCGGGCGGAGGAGGACCGTTGTGAAGACCCGTGGACGTCGGGACTCGAGGAGGGATCAGAGTGATCCACGGGGGGGGGGGGGGGGGGAGGGGGGGGGGGGGGGGGGGGGGGTAGAGTCCTCCCAGAGGGAGAGCCTCCATACAATGTACCGCCGGAGCGTTGGCTCCACATCCCAACCCCACCCCTAGAAGAGAGGATCACCTTCTCGAGGAGCGATATGCCGGATCATGAGGATCCATTTTGTGATGCGCTGGTCATCCAGACAGCCATCAAAAATTTTACTGTCTCCCGGATCCTCGTTGACAACGGAAGCTCCGTCAACGTTGTCTTAAAGAAGGCGTTTGACGCGATGAAGGTGGAGGCGAAGAGGGGTTTGGCCTCGGATGGGCCCTTGTTTGGATTTTCGGGGAGAGGAAGGAGGTAGAAGGAAAGTGGGGCTCCACGTTACCCTGGGGGGGGGGCAGTACAGGAACTGCAGGTTCGTCATCATGGATGCCCCCACAGCTACACCGCCATCTTCGGGAGGCCCCTCATCAGCGCCTTCCGCTGCGTCCCCTCATCGTTTCATCAATGCTTGAAGTTCAATGCCGAGGGGATCCAGGTCCGGGTCAGGGGGACCCAAAGTGGCGTGGGAGTGCTACGTCACCGCTGTGAACTCCATCTTTTGGTAGGAGAGAGACGAGGAGATGGAGCGAAGGATGGAGGAGGCAGAGCAGGAGGGTGGCAGGGAGGAGCTGGAGGCGGAGAGCTACACCTAGGTTGAAGTTGTAGGAGAAGATCGGGAGGAGTCGGCTGAGGCAATGCCGTGGAGGAAGAGGTGGAGGCGGAGGTCCTCGTCCTAGGGGAGAGGGATGTTGGCGAATGGGGGGAGCAGTCCGGGTTGGAGGCTGTGGAAGAGGTGGTGGAGCTGGAGGTCCTCACCCGTGAAGGCAGGGTGAGAAGGTCTGCGTCAGCGGAGGGCTGACCCTGGAGGACCAAGGCAGGATGTTGGCATGCATCCAAAAGAGCGTGGACATCTTCTCATGGAGCGCCGCAGAGATGCCGGGGGTTGACGCGGATGTGGCTTGCCACCGCCTCAACTTGGACCCGGGAGCACGCCCCGTCCAACAAAAGAAGAGGTCCACCGCGGACAAGCTGGCCGAGCCCATTAGAGAACAGTGGCAAAGCTTCTCAAGGCCGGCTTCATATCCGAAATACAATACCTCGGCTGGGTCTCCAATATAGTCATGGTTAAAAAGGGAGGCGGTCGGTGGTGTATGTGTATCGACTTCTCTTTGCTTAATAAATCTTATCCTAAGGACTGTTATCCCTTGCCTCAGATCGACACGCTAGTTGACTCAGCCGTCGGTTTTTCTGTAATGAGTTTTCTAGATGCATTTTCAGGTTATCACCAAATCAGGATGCACCCCCCAGACGTCAAGGACGTTTTGTTCATCATGAGGGATGGATGTTACTGTTAAAATGATGTCATTTGGCAGAAGAACGCAGGGGCAACCTATCAAAAGATGATGGACAGGGTTTTTAAAGAACCGAAGGGGAGGAACCTGGAGGTATACGTATATGATCTCATGATCAAGAGTCAGGATGTGGACTCTCACCTCCAGGACCTAAAAAAGACCTTCGCCACCCTGCACAAGTACAAGATGCGGCTGAACCCCCTGAAGTGTGTCTTCGGGGCCAGCAGGGGGAAGTTCTTGGGACATCTCCTCACCCCCGCGGGGTCGAGCCAAATCCTGATAAGGTTAAGGCTATCGTGGAGCTGGGGTCGCCGCGGAATACCAAGAAGGTGCAACGGCTGACAAGGAAGCTGGCAGGTTAAGCAGGTTCCTCTACCGGGCTGGGGAGAAGTGCTCCCCCTACTTCAAAACACTAAGGGGGCCAAAAATTCGAGTGGATCAAGGAGTGCGAGGAGGTATTCCAGGCCCTCAAGATGCAGTTGACGCGGGCTCCGTTTATCCAAGTGCCAAAGGAGGGGGAGGACCTATTTTTGTATCTCGGGGTCGGAGCGGAGGCCTTGAGCTCCATCCTAGTTCATGAAGAGGGGAAGAAGCAGCTCCCCATATACTACGTGAGTCGGGTCCTGAGAAGGCCGAGCTCCGATATCCAATTCTGGAGAAGCTGGCCTTCGCCCTGGTCGTCTCGGCCCGAAGGCTGCGGCCCTATTTCCAGGCACACTCTATCCGAGCGGTGACTGACCATCCCCTCTACAACATCTTTGAGGGGGTGGAGCATTCTGGCAGGCTGGCCAAGTGGTCGGTGGACTTGAGCGATTTTGACATCTCCTTTATCCCCCGCCTCTCGATCAAGGCTCAAGCGATGGCAGACTTTTGGGCCGATTATGTGATCGAGGTGGCGGAGGAAGAGCTCACTCATCTGACTCCATGGAAGGTGAAGGTAGATGGTGCCTCAGGGAGGGATTCCTTAGGGGTGGGGGTGATCTTGGAGAGCCCCTAGGGAACTAGAATGGAGTAAACGGTGGTGGTGCACTTTCCCATCATGAATAATTAGGTCGAGTATGAGGCTGTGATAGTAGGGCTGTGCCTGGCCAGGGAGCTAGGGTACTGGACGTGGAGGTCCTTACCAACTCCATGGTGGTAGCTTCCCAGATCAACAGGGATTTTGAGGCGAGAGAGCCTACTTTGCGGCTATAGTTAGCCAAAGTAAAGGGGATCATTGGCACATTTGAAACCTTCTCCATCTGACACGTGCCCCGGGAGGAAAATGAACAGGTCGATCAACTAGTGAAGCATGGTCCCCCGGTTGGGGGAACTATCACCGACCTATTCTGCCCTTCCATCGAGAAGAGGAGAGCTCATGGAGATAGATCAGCACCCCTCGTGGATTGACTCGGTCACAACCTTCCTTTCCACGGAGAGTATCCGGAGGGGTAGACAAGAAGAAGCTCAGGTACAAATCGGCGCACTACCTCCTCTGGGATGGGCAGCTATACAGAAGACCCTCTCGGGATGTTGGCTCGTTGCGTGGCTGAGGGGGAAGTACAAAGAATCTTGGAAGAAGTCCACTCTGGGGAGTGTGGGAGCACTCCAGGAGTCGGACTCTGGAAGGAAGGATCGTCAGGCAAGAGTACTTCTAGCCCACCCTGGGCCGCGATGCAACAGAGTTCGCAAGAAGATGTCACAAGTGCTAGCTGTTTGCCCCCTACAGCTACAACCTGCTCAGCGACTCAAGAGTATCACAGCCCCTGGCCCTCTGCAATTTGGTGGATGGATTTGGTTGGACCGTTCCCCCAGGCCAGTGGGCAAAGGAGGTTCCTATTGGTGATGATCGACTAATTCTCAAAGTGGTTGGAGGTGAAGGTGCTGGCCAAGGTGACTTCCCAGGTCATCAGAAATTTTGTTTGGGGGGGGGAGATCATCTGCCGTCATGGGCTGCCCCAGGCCATTGTCACGGACAACGGGCCACAGTTCGCCAGGGCGGAGTTCACTAGTTTTCTGCGAGCAGCTTGGGATTGACCTTTGGTTTGCCTCGGTCCACCACCCCAGGAGCAACGGGCTGGTGGAATCTGGGTGGAGCAACTTCTCGCGGTTCTTTGGGCCCGAAGGACCACCCCTAACACAGCGATAGAGAGACTCCTTTCAAGCTCTCCCATGGGTAAGAGGCAGTACTCCCTTTGAATTTGAAGTTCAAATGCCTCGAGTCATCTCAGCCGGGTTAGGTAGGAGGAATGGCAGGTCGAGAACGAGGAAGAGCTGCGACTCTCCCTGGATATGGTGGAGGAGCTGCGTGACCTCTCCGCCATCTGACAAGAAGAGGTAAAGAGGAGAATGGTTAGGTACTTTGACAAGCACGTCAGAGTCAAACAGTTTGCAGAGGGGGACTTGGTGCTGAAGAACGTAGACGCAGCGGGAAGGTCGACAACTGTGGGGAAGCTCAACCCCAGCTAGGAAGGTCCGTTCATTGTAAAAGATGCGTTGAGATCATGAGGGTATTAACTCCGAAATGTGTAGGGTGAGACCATAAGTCTCACCTAGGGTGGTGATGACTTGAAGCATTTTTACCCTTGAGACATGTAAGTGGTGTTTTTTGTTATTAATAAAATCTCTTGATATATATCAATTCTACTACGGTAATTCGTACGATATGATATATTCATTTGATAGACCCCGAGCAGATCCCACTGTCAGACTCTCATCTAGCTGACAGGGCTGGAAGTCACTCGATGGTGTCAACCTTGGACCCCGAGCAGATCTCGTTGTCAGGCTCTCACCTAGGTGGCAGGGTTAGATGTCACTCGGTATCAACCTTAGACCCCGAGCAGATCCCGCTGTCAGGCACTCACTTAGCTGACAGGGCTGGAAGTTACTCGATGGTGTCAACCTTGGACCCCGAGCAGATCCCGCTGTCAGGCTCTCACCTAGCCGGCAGGGCTGGATGTCACTCGGTGTCAACCTTAAACCTCAAGCAGATCCCGCTGTCAGGCTCTCACCTAGCTGACAGGACTGGAAGTCACTCGATGGTGTCAATCTTAGACCCCGAGCAGATCCCACTGTCAGGCTCTCACCTAGCTGACATGGTTGGATGTCACTCGGTGTCAACCTCAGACCCCGAGAAGATCCCGCTGTCAGGCTCTCAACTAGCTGGCAGGGCTAGAAGACACTCGATGGTGTCAAACTTGGACCTCGAGTAGATCCTGCTGTCAGGCTCTCACCTAGCTAATGGGGTTGGAAGTTACTCGATGGTGTCAACCTTGGACACTGAGCAGATCCTGCTGTCAGGCTCTTACCTAACTGGCACGGCTGGATGTCACTCGGTGTCAACCTTGGACCCCGAGCAGATCCTGCTGCCAGGCTCTCACCTAGCTGGCAGGGCTGGATGTCACTCGGTGTCAACTTTAGACCCCGAGCAGATCTCGTTGTCAGGCTCTTACCTAACTGACAGGGATGGAAGTCACTCGATGGAGTCAACCTTAGACCCCGAGCAGATCCCGTTGTCGGGCTCTCACCTAGTTGACAGAGATGGATGTCACTCGGTGTCAACCTCAGACCTCGAGCAGATCCCATTGTCAGGCTCTCACCTAGCTGGAAGGGCTGGAAGTTACTCGATGGTGTCAACCTTGTACCCCGAGCAGATCCCGTTGTCAGGTTCTCACCTAGCTGACAAGGCTGGAAGTCACTCGATGGTGTCAACCTTAGACCCCGAGCTGATCCCGCTATCAGGCTCTCACCTAGCTGACGGGACTAAATGTCACTTGGTGTCAACCTCAGACACTGAGCTGATCCCGCTGTCAGTCTCTCACCTAGCTGGTAGGGCTGGAAGTCACTCAATGGTGTCAACCTTGGACCCCGAGCAGATCCCGCTATCAGGCTCTCACCTAGCCGATAGGGCTGGATGTCACTCGATGTCAACCTCAGACCCCGAGCAGATCCCGTTGTACGGCTCTCACCTGGTTAGCAGGCTGGAAGTCACTCGATGGTGTCTACCCGAACCTCGAGCAGATCCCGCTGTCAGGCTCTCACCTAGCTGATAGGGCTGGATGTCACTCGGTGTCAATATTAGACCCCGAGCAAATCCCGCTGGCAGGCTCTCACCTAGCTGACAGGGCTGGAAGTCACTCGATGGTGTCAACCTTGGACCCCGAGCAGATCCCACTGTCAGACTCTCACCTAGATGACAGTGCTGGATGTCACTTAGTGTCAACCTTGAACCCCAAGCAGATCCCGCTGTCAGGCTCTCACCTAGCTGACAGGGCTGGATATCACTCGTAGTCAACCCTGGACCCCGAGCAGATCCTGCTATAAGGCTCTCACCTAGCTGGCAGGGCTGGAAGTCACTCAATGGTGTCATCCCCGGACCCCGAGCAGATCCTGCTGACAGGCTCTCACCTAGCTGGCAGTGCTGGAGTCACTTGATGGAGTCCTTTACTCTCCAGTTGGTGTCCAAGGAATCTGATATCTTTTCTAAAAGAGAGGAGAAGAAAGCTCTGCACAGGCGAGCCTGGGCTCGCCAAGCTCAGCTCGGCCTCGTTAGAAGGGGACAAGCCGAGCCTTTAAATCTCGCCGGAAGGAGGCGAGCTCTGGCCGAACATTTTAGCCCTTACCAATTTTACTTGGAAAACTTTTTCGATTTTATATTGATAATCTTACGGGGGAGCTCGCGAGCGAGCTGAGGGTGGTATGTCCAGTGTGGCGGGTGGCCCAGCAAGCTCTCAAAATGTACTCTCGGGAACGAGCTCTAACAACTATCCTACTCGCAAAACCTATCTACGCAAGGTCGCCAAGGGAAGGGCTCGCGAGCAAGCAGGGCACAACAAAGACATGCAGAAAAAAAGATCGAAAAAATGTACAAAGGACATCAAAAATTTATTTAATTAAAAGGTGATAATTACATGTGGAGTTCGCCTCGGCGAGATTACAAAAAAGAGAAGCAAAAGAAAATACATGATCAGTCTTTTCCCCCCTCGCCGGATTGGTGATCCTCCCCCCCCCCCTCCGCCGGACAGGCCCTGGAAGCCCTTCCCGAAGAGCGTGTCACGGCTATCCTCCTTCTCGTTGGGCGTCGTCGCCGGGAACAGGCTCGTATCAGGTCCCGTACTGAGATCTCCTCGCAACCCACCACCAGCACTCTTATATCCTTAATCGTCTGGAGGGTACATTCGGCGGTTTGGATCGAGTTGATCCGCAGCCTCTTAGCGACGTCAGCCTCGCCGAAGATCCTCGGGCTCTTGTAGGGGAAGATGGGCTCGACGTCGCGAGCCGGGAAGAAGATCTCCTCTTGGCGGAGGACCTTGCGGCTAAGGCTCGTGTTCTCCTCCATCAGCTTCGCGTTCGTCCCCTCCAGCTCAGCAAGGCGGCGCGCAGCTGCCTGATCTCCTCTTCCTGCCCATCGATGCGAGCCCGCAACTCCCCAGCGGCCTTGGCATCCTGATAAGAAAGGAAGTGCATTAGCAACAACACAGAAAATTGTAAGTAAAGGGGAAAGGAAGCCCGATACTTGCCAGTCCGCCGGCGGCTTGGGTGAGAAGATTCTCAGCAATGCTGAGCTGCCTCACCAGTTCGATAGCCTTCTCCTTGGCGACGTCGCGAGCTTGCTCGACCTTTTGAAGGAGGTTGTTGAGGTTGAAGTTGTGGCAGACCACCATATGGTGGAGCTCCATGGCTCGCATATGGGCCTGCAGGCCCTCGTGGCCGAGCTGTCACCGGGGGACGCCCTTGTAGGTCTCGACGTCCTCGCGACCATATATGTCGAAGCCGAGTGCATATGCATGACCGGTGGCGGGCTCGCGGTCAGCCCAGGAAGGGTGGAGGGTGGATATGGAGACTCGGGGGCCAGCTCGTCCCACTGGACAAGAGGCTCATCTGCCGAGTCCTTCCACTGCCCCCCAAATCCGAAGAGGGGGTGTTCCTTCGGCGCGGCGGGCTCGCGAGCCGCCTTCTTCTCCGTGGGGGAGCAGAGGTCACCGCGGGAGGAGCAGTGGTCGCGCCACCTCCCTTCCCCTTGCTGGTGATCTCCTTGAGCGGGCTCTCCGGCGACCCATCGGGGATGACCTCGGGCGAGCTCCTGTATTTGGGGCTTTGTTTATGTTGTTTCGCCCGAGGAACCACAATGGCTCTCCTCATCTTTTTGGTAGTTGTTGGCGATGGGGCAGGCTCGACCCCGCATCCTCCGGTCGCCTCTTGCTGGAGGAGGGTTTGGAGAGAGTCGCCTCGTCTCGGCAGGCCGCCGCCGCTGCCTTCTCGCGAGCAAGAGGGTCCGCATATAACCCCGAGCCCGCAAACGGCGGGTTCACGGGGATTAGCCACTCCCCTCCATGAAATAACTTGGAAAAATTAGAAGATTTCCATGACAATATGGCAAGCTCGACAATAGGGAGAGAACAATACCTTCGCCGGGCAGAACGGGGCGGAGCGAGTCGAGACCCCTTTGTAGGAAGGAGACCTCGAAGTCTTTGTGGAGGAAGAAATTATGGAGGTCAGCATCATTGTCGGACACGGCCGGCGGGTGGTAGACCTCCTCGGCCTTCTGCTGCGGGGATAAAGGGATGTTGCTGAGATCGCCCTTGATGAAGGCGATCTTGGTCATCCAGTTGTGGTGCTTGTTCGCGATCTCGCGAACCTTGATCAACGATCCCATGAAATAGGCGACGCCATCCGGCCTCGCCTTGTAGGAAAAGAGTTTCCTGAACACTGTCAGGTTGAACTCTATCCTCTCTCGCCGGAGGTAGCTCGCATACGCCACCATCATAGCGATGGCGTTCGAGTTCAGCTGCGCGGGCACCGCTCCGTAGTACTTCAAGATCTTGCAGATTTCCGGCCAGAGAGGGAGTCGCAACCCCACCTCAAAATGCGAGATAGGGAAGGCGAGTTCGTCGTCATAGAAGGAGTTGATGGCCTCCCCCTCCCTCGGCCGGCGCGCTTCAAAGCCAGGCAGCACATGGTCGCCGACAAATTCAACGAGCTCAGCCTCGCTGGTGCTTCCATCAAAGAAGCAGTAGTCTCTGAAATGTTGGGCACATTTGGTGCGGCCATCGGTGTCAGGATTGGTCTTGCCCATGCTCGCAATATGGGTGGAGCGCGACTATGAAAGAGAGAAGTGCGGGAAGAGAGAGAAAATAAGCAGTTAAGACAGCGGTACGGGGTTGGTGAGGGGGGCCTATTTATAGAAAAAGGAATCTGTGGCCAAGCTCCCAATCGGCCCAACTCATCGTCCCAGCTCGCCAACCCCCAGCTCGCCGACCTCCGGCGCGTTCCATCCCAGGCCAAGTGAAATAAGAAGCAATATAATTATTATTACCCAAACACTAGACACATCTAAGAATGTTTGAAGTTATTTATTACAGCAATCAAGTGCAAGCATAAGAAAGCAGGTCGCGCGGGCAGGGGGGAACCAGGAGGCGAGTGCCGGTCGGCTCGACAAGGGAGCCACCTTTTATCTACCCCGGCCTCGCATCCCCGCCCTGCAGACTGTCGCGCGCGGAGAAGCTCGCAGATCCTCCCCGAATTCTTCTGCGCCACTGAGAGGTCGTCATCGATCTCATCTAGAAGTTGGGAAGGAGACGTCATCTCGCCAGCCTGGCCGCTTCGCACCTCGTCAACGAGACGCACGTAGTCGCATTGTAACGCCTCATTGACTTCTTGCACCTCGCGCATCCCGCGCACAATTTTCTTGAAGAGCTTGACCCCCTCCTCATCAGCTCGTCTTGCTCCACTTCAGGGCTTAGGTAAGAGTCCAGCGAGCTCGGGGAGGGGAGGGGAGAGTATTGGGCTGCCCGCTGTTGAAGTTGGTGACCGGGCGGTCTGGCGGTCTGGCTTGGCGGGTTGATGACCGTGTGGTTTTTGCAGTTACCCTTCAGCGGTTTGGTTGCTGTGTGTTGCTATCTGAGGTCCAAGCGGTCTGGCGGTTTGACTCTGGCGAATTGGAGACCGGGCGGTCTAGCGGTCTCCCATGGCGATCTCTCTCTCTCTCTCTGGTAGTAGCCGAGCGTTAGCCCGTCTGTCTAACCGCGCGGCTTGTGCAGTTTGTGTCTGTATAGTCCGCTTGTGGCATGTAAATTTTTAGTCCCACATCTCTTATTTGTATTCTCTCTTCTCTTCTCCATTCTATATAAGGGAGGTCATACCTTTGTAATAGATACCTTTTAGATAATAAAGTTTCTGTTAAAACCACTTCCGGTTTGTTTTTGTTCCACTTCCGGCTTGTTTTTTGTTCATTTCTATCATGGTATCAGAGGTAACGATCTTTTCCTCCTGATTCAGCTTCTTCTTCTGTTCGCGCGGGCTACCTTCTAGCCGCTTGACTTCTTTCCCTCCGCTTGATTCTCGGCTTGTTTCTGCTTCCCGCGACCTGTCTTCGCGGCTTGCCTTCTCTTCTGACCGATGCCCTGTTCGTGCGGCTTGTTTCTCATTGCTTCTCTTCTCACTGCTCCTCTTAGTCGCTGTGACCTGTTTAGTAGTCGCCTCGACCTTTTTCTTATACCCGCTCGTGCTAACTAGTCGTTGTGGCCTCTCTTTTGTCGTCTGACTTGTTTCGCCTGCTTGTGACTTGTTTTAGCCGCCGCGGCTTGCTGTTCTCTCGCCGTCTCTCTTCAATGTATTCCACTTCCTCCGAGCCGTCCGCCTTGGTGTTCATCTCTTCTGGTAGTGCCCACACTGTTACTCGCGGACGATGGTTGATCGATTCTGGTTCTACAAATCATATGACAGGCAATCCTCAATGTTTCTCTCATCTTGACACACATGATCGGTTGCCCCCTGTCATCGTTGCGGATGGTTCTCCCTCCCCGGTCAATGAGACGGGCATGGTTCAAGTCACTCTGTCTCTCTGCCTTGCAGATACCCTCTATGTGCCCCAGTTTCCTTGAAATTTATTATCGGTTACCTCTTTATGCAAGCAACTACAGTGCTCCGTCACATTCACTACTACCTCTTGTTCTTTTCAGGATCCGGCCTCCCAACGGACGATTGCTACTAGGACTGAGAGTGGCGGCCTCTACTTCCTCGACAACGTCTCTGCTCTATCTGCCTTCTCCTCCTCCTCTACAGATCTTCTCCAATGGCATCTTCGTCTTGGTCATGCCCCCCCTCGCCTTCTTCGCCAACTTCTCCCTCACCTCCCTCCCAACATCCTCCTCTTAATTGTGACGCATGTCAACTTGGCAAGCATCATCGCTCTTCCTTTCTTCCAAAGCAAGCTCGTGGATCCACCCGTCCGTTTGATCTTGTTCACTCTGACATCTGGGGTCCTGCTCCTACCCTTACCGTTGGGCGTGGTAGTTCTTACTTTGTTACGTTCATTGATGACTTTTCTCGTTGTACTTGGGTCTATCTCTTACGAGACCGTTCTGAACTTTTGATATATGGACATCCTTTTATCATTCAATTCAAACTCAGTTTGGCATTTCCATTAAAATCTTACGCTCGGATAACGCAAAAGAGTATCTTAGTCAAGTCTTTTCCTCCTTTTGTACGCAACATGGGATTATTCATCAAACCAGTTGCGTTTACTCCTCCCAACAAATGGCATGGCGGAACGCAAAAACCGTCACCTCCTTGATGTTGCTCGCACTCTGCTTACGTAAATGCATGTCCCTCGCTCCTACTGGGGATATGATGTTCTCATCGCTTGCTATCTCATCAATCGCATTCCCTCCACCGTTCTCCATGGTCAAACTCCTTTCTCCATTCTCTATCCGGGCAAAGAACTCTTTCCTCTTCCTCTCCATATCTTTGGATGCACCGCATTTGTGCATGCTCCCTCTCCCACCCGCGACAAACTCTCCCTCGGTCCACCAAATGTATCTTTCTGGGTACTCTCCCACTCAGAAAGGTTATTGTTGCTTTGACCCCGTCACCCGCAAACAATTTGTCTCTGTGGATGTTACCTTCTTTGAAAATGCATCTTACTTCTCTTCCGCTTCTTCCTCTACTCCTGCTACTCCTCCTTCTCTCACCAACCCCTCTATTCCCTCGCCTCCTACTACTGTTCCGCCTTCTCCACCATCTCCACCATCTCCACTATCTCCACCATCTTTCCCCGCTTCGCCTTCTCCACCTTCCTCCTCTTCGATGTCGTCGCTCTCTTCTCTCGGGCCAGCTTTCTCCACCACGGATGCTCCGGATACTGGGGTACCTGCTGACCTGGACCTCCCCATTGCCCTTCGCAAAGGGGTTCGGACTTGTACCCAGCATCCTCTTGCTGCTGTTGTTTCCTATGATCGTCCAACGCCTGCTTGTAGGGACTTTGCTCTGGCTATCTCTTCTACTTCCACCCCCCCCCCCATTCCTATCAGGAAGCTCTTACCCTTCCGCATTGGAAAGCTGCCATGGATGAAGAAATCACTACTCTCACTGAACGGGTACCTGGACTCTTGTTCCTCCTCCTGTTGGCACAGATGTTGTTGGCTGTCGATGGGTTTTTGTGGTGAAATTCCTCCCCGATGGCAGTGTGGATCGCTACAAGGCCCGCCTGGTGGCTAAAGGATTCACTCAGACCTATGGTGTTGATTATTTCGATACATTCTCTCTCGTTGCTCGTTTCAGCACCATACGGGTCCTTCTCTCTGTGGCTGTCAACCGGGACTGGCCAATTTCACAACTGGATGTTAAGAATTCTTTCCTCTATGGTGATCTACAGGAGATGTTTATATGGATCAACCTCCGAGGTATGTTGCTCAGGGGGAGACACGTGTATGCCGACTGAAGAAGCTATTTATGGCCTCAAGCAAAGTCTGCGTGCTGGTTTGACAAGTTTAGCGGCATTGTTGCGGCCATTGGTTTTACAAGAAGCTCGGTCGATCACTCCTTATTTGTTCGGAAAATCGCCTCTGGTATGGTTGTTCTTGCGGTTTATGTCGATGATTCATTCTTCTTACTGACGATGACCAGGAGGGGGTAACGTTGACAAAGAAACACCTCCGTCAACACCTGGTCACAAAGGATATGGGATCTCCAAAGTACTTTCTGGGGATTGAAATCTCAAGGAAGCCCAACTCCATGGTTCTTTTCCAAAAGAAGTATGCCCTTGATCTTTTAAAGGAGGCAGGATTGACAAGTGCTAAACCTGCCCGTTGTCCTATGACTACTGGAGAAGACAAAACTTGGACATATGACTCGCCTCTTCTATCCGATATTTCGAGGTACCGGCGTCTGGTGGGAAAACTCATTTATCTCACGGTAACTAGACCCGACATCTCCTATGTTGTTGGCAAGGTGAGTCAGTTTATGCAACCTCCTCGGGAGTGTCATCTTCAATCTGCCTTGCGGATCTTGGAATATGTCAAAGCATCGCCTGGGAAAGGATTACTCTTTCAGAAAAATGGTCATCTGAGGGTTGAAGCATACTCAGATGCGAGTTACGCTGATGACAAAGGGGATCGCAAGTCAACCTCGGGTTTCTGCACCTTTGTTGGGGGAAATCTGGTGAGCTGGAAGAGCAAGAAGCTCGGTTGTTTCCAGGTCCAATGCTGAAGCAGAATATCGTAGTATGGCATCGACCACTTGTGAGTTAAAGTGGCTACGGGCTCTCCTGCTGGATTTAGGAGAGGTGTACAACCATCCTTTACCTATGTTCTGTGATAACAAGGCTGCCATATACATCTCCAAAAATCTGGTTTTCCATGAAAGAACCAAGCACATTGAGGTCGACTGTCATTTCATTCGTGAAGAGATTCTAAAGGAACAAATTTGCACTCCCTTCATCACTTCTGATAAAGAGCTGGCTAACATCTTCACCAAGCCAGTTTCCACCTCGTTTCTTCATATTTGTGACAAGCTGGGCATGATCGATATATATGCTCCAGCTTGATGGGGAGTGTTGAAGTTGGTGACTGGGCGGTCTGGCGGTCTGGCTTGGCGGGTTGATGACCGCGCGGTTTTTGCGGTTACCCTTCAGCGGTTTGGTTGTTGTGTGTTGTTGTTTGAGGTCCAAGCAGTCTGGCGGTTTGACTCTAGCGAATTGGAGACCGGGAGGTCTAGCGGTCTCACATGACGATCTCTCTCTCTCTCTCTGGAAGTAGCCGAGCGGTTAGCCCGTCTGTCTAATCGCGCGTCTTGTGCGATTTGTGTCTGTATAGTCCGCTTGTGGCATTTAAGTTTTTAGTCTCACATCTCTTATTTGTATTCTCTCTTCTCTCCTACATTCTATATAAGGGAGGTCATACCTTTGTAATAGATACCTTTTTCAGATAATAAAGTTTCTGTTAAAACCACTTCCGGTTTATTTTTGTTCCACTTCCGGCTTGTTTTTTGTTCATTTCTATCACCCGGAAGACTCCTCGGCCACGGATTGGCTAGGGGGAGCTGTGAAGACAAAAACATAAGCAAGAGGAAGTGTGCTGAATAATCACATGACAAGAATTCATGGCCAAGTTTACCTGACGAGCTCGGCATCTCCAAGGAGGTGCGGGGAGGGACAAACTTCAGGTCCTTCCCGCGGCCTGGGTCGCTCGTTCCCGGTGAGAGGAGCTCGAATCCTGGGATGGCGATGGTTTCCACACCCGCCCCCGTAGTCACGACAGCTCGCTGAGGAGGGGGCGTGCACCGATGAGTTCGGCTTCTGTGAGTCCACCCCCAAGGTCCCAAAGGGGGGCGACGGGTCCCGGGGACGATTCTCTGGAGTTCTGAATCGCGAGTCGCCAGGTGCGGTCTTGGCTCGCGGGGTGGAGACTCACGGCGTGGTGCCCTCCATGCCATCCCGCTGGCTGTCCGGGCCGTCGCAGAGGTCAACAATATCTTTACCCTTGTCAGGGGGAGGCAGATTGGACGAGCCCGCCTCATGCTCCAGGGTTGTCCTCAGGTCATCATAAATAGGCTCGGCCGCTTGAGGAAACGACTTCACCCTCTTGGAGTTGGGCTCGGGCGAGCCACCCTGCGGGACAGCGGGCGAACTACAGTCAGGGCAGCTACGGGAGCAGCTGAGGTCTGGCGAACCCCGCGCGAGTCGCTCTTGGATCTCCTTTAGGATCGGCATCTCGGCAGGCTAGATCAAAGGGAATGGCAAGAGTCAAACAGGTATGCATGTGTATATATATAGCCACAGGTGTACCCCACCAAAAGATTCTCTTTGGTTCACCCCATACTCGCCGAACACTTGAGGGTTGAATGTTTCTTTCCAAGTTTTATCAAACTCAAAAAGAGCGGGGATTATGTACAATCCCGTATCCGGCGAGTGAGGTCGCCAGGAACCAGACCGGCTGGTTCAGGTCGCCCAGGAAGCAGGCGAGCTTGGCAGGGAAATCTGAAGGCAGCGACGAGCTCGGTAGGGAAATCTAAATGCCGAGCTCGGCATTTGTCGACCCCGAGCTCGGCATTCGCCGAACTCAGTGTAACACCCCCTATCCATCACATAGCATATAGTAGTAGGTCCGGCCGGGGCCCGACGTCGTATGCCACAACAGACCGGTGGTTACTTATGGAACCATCCAACCAATCTCAACGTCCTACATAGAGCATTCTAGCGGAAGCAGTTTATAAAAGTTGTAACAAAGAACTCAGCATTAAAGCACGAATGTCCACTAATACAAAATAGGAATGTTATTACAAAATACCCAAAATGAGCCTTAAGGCCTTACAAAATGTTTCACTTCCAATTACATGTTTTACAAACCACGGCACGCAGGCCGGTCACACATGAATAAAGCAGTAAACACTTCCAACTTAGGCCTTCAAGGGCCGGCTTCGCATTCGGGCTTTAGCCCGCTATTGACCGCTTGGTCAAGCTGCACCTACAAGCAACAAACCACCGCACGGTGGCAAAACAAGGCAACGGTCAGCAATGCTGACCAAATTAAAACGATCCCGCCCCCAACTCGAGGCGGCGATGCTCCTTCCCTGCATTTCATTAGCATAAGCGAGCAATGCATATAAATAGTCATTTCATCACAGACGTTGGCTCGCACGGCCACACGCCCCGTGCTCTCAGGGCACATTCTCGGTGAATCGGTCGATGTCACGTCAATTAAAGCCATAGACATTCCAGACTCACCACCGCCACATGGACGGCCAAACCTATGAGCAATTTGTCTTCCTGGCCTGGGTCATGACAATTTAAGCCATTGACCGCCGAAGACCCTAATCTATGCCAACGTTAAGTGTCACGTGCCTTTAGGTCTCTTTAACCGAACGACATAGAACGGGTACGGTTCCATCTAACCCGTGCTCACATCGCAACGACAATTTAAGCCATTTGCGCGGGTCAAACTTCCGCCGAGTCCCATTTCCATCACAAGTCACATAACCCGGTTATGTTCAAGTTGGCTCTCAAGCCACCAAGTTGGCAAGATCTCGTATCCGCCCAGTTTTCCGGGTGCACCTTTGGGTTAGTCCCCAAGGCTCCCTGCTGCAATCTACCGCGTAGAAAACCCGAAAAACAACCAATAGCACGGAGTCTTCTCCGGCATTATGCAATGCAACATCACCGATCCAGACCAACATGTCCGGGTAGGCTTCACACATCATGCCTATGTCCGTTCTCGCTTACGGACTCTAAACAACGGGACTTCACATATCTACCCGAAGGAACGCCTCCACTCTCCGCAAACTCGCGAGAGCGGGCTTCCTATGCTAAGAAAGAGAGCTACTCATGCTCAAGATGAGGATCGTTACCCTAGCGTTCCTCTTTGGCGCCATGGAAAAGTAATCGGATGAAAACCACCGCACTAGCGTTGCCTCCGTGGATCCGGAGTCGGCTCGCGATTCGGAGCTCCGAAGCTCCTCCAATGGCGGGATCTAGCTCCATCTTCCTCCTTGGCTCTCCTCTCTCTCTAAGGTTTTAGAAAGATGAGAAGTTATGAAAAGTAAGGGTTTTCCAAGTCCATTCCGGGTATATCCCTTCATGAACAACCCCCAGCCGTTGGATCTTCAGTAAAGAAATGAACGGCTTCGAATTCGGGGCTGAAATGCCCAATCTGGACCGAACACGGCCTGGCACACACGCCCGTGTCCAGGGTCGTGTGCCTCATTCGCCGTCAAAATCGAATCACCTGGAACCTCACACGGGTATCGAACACGCCCGTGTTCGAGCTGACACGCCCGTGTTCCACCTGACACGGGCCGTGTGGCCGGCCGTGTACCCCATCATTTTCCCCCAAAATCAACCCGAGCACTGCACGGTTTCTAGGACACGCCCGTGTCCTTGCCCGTGTCACCTTGACACGCCTGGGCTCCAGGGCCGTGTACACGGTCTCCACACTCGACACGGCCTCGGACACGCCCGTGTCCTAGGCCGTGTGCCTTGTCTCGACGATCGTCGAGCAAGATCCATCGACTTCCGGGACGAGTGTCGACACGGGTCGACACGCCCTGCGACACACGCCCGTCGCAGGCCGTGTGCCCACTCTCGACGCATCGTCGAGCGAATCTCGTCGACTCCCCGGGACGATCGTCGACACGGTCGACACGCCCTGCGACACGCCCTTGTCGCAGGCCGTGTGCCCAGTCTCTACACAATGTCGAGACCAAAGTGTCGACTTCCCGTCTTAGTGTCGACACAGGCTTGACACGCCCTGGGACACACGCCCGTGTCCTTGGCCGTGTGCCTGCAGCCAGAACCCAAACTGGCCCAAAACGTCCCCCCTTCGCTCCTTTGAGTTTATGGGCGTTACACTAAGCCCGGCTTCGTCGAGCTGAGCTCGACTAATGAGGACAGATCGAAGGGCGAGCACAGTAGCCAGCCCGCACTCGCCCTATGGATCTCGGCAGACAGCAGGCGAGCAGGACCTCCAGGGGTGGCAGAGCTCCCAGCTCGCCCAGGTCTATGAGGTACTTTTTACTATTTTGCCCCCGCTGGCCTGCCCATACTCCTTCAGAACAGCGGAGTTACGCTATTGGCAGGCCAACCTGGACTGCATATAGCCGTTCAGAACAGCGGGAGTTGGCTATTTGCAGGTCGTTTTCAAAATCTATAAATATGACTCAAGGGTACCTCAGAAAGCATATTTCTTGTGTCCTCTCGCTCCATCTCTCAAGCTCTTTCTGAGGATACCTTAGCTCGGTCTTTGACTAAGGAGGGAAAGCGCTCTAAGATCTTTCGGGTGTATGGTGGGTCCTCCCCGCCGAGGTCTTGGGTCAGTTTCTTCTTTGTTTCCCCTGTTGTTTTGCTTGCAGGAGCGAAGTAGGTGCACGATCACCCCTTCACCAAGGTGAACTCCACAAGAGACCGAATTTCGTTTTTAACAATATTATTTATAAATATATTAAACAAGAATTATGTTTTATGGGAAAGGATAATTTTATAAGAAAGTGTCATCCCATTTTTTAGAAAAAAAAATTCATCAATGAATATTTTGCAACAAAAAAATGTGTTGTTATTTTGCAACAAAAAAAATCGTTGCTATTTTGCAACAACAAAATTCGTTGTTATTTTAACAACACAAATTTTGCAACAAAAAAATTCGTTGATATTTTAGCAATACAAATTTTGCAACAAAAAATTTGTTGTTATTTTAGCAACAAAAAAAATCTTTGCAATTTTTGTTGGAAAATAAAAATTTTACGTAGCTAAATTTGATGCTAATTAGCAATGAATTTTTAAGTCTTACAAATTTTCCTTGCTAACTAAGATTTTTCTTGTAGTGAGCTTAAAAGAGACCGTCGCTCTCGCTCTTCCCGTAACAGCCAACGGTTTCAAGAAGGAGACGATGAATAGGGTTTGTTTATTCGCAAGACTATTTATACTTAGAAATATAAGTATTAAAATAATAGTTTATTATTAAATAATGGTCCAAACGACCCAAAATTCGCGTCAACAACGGATTTCTACTACGAAAATCGCACCGCAGCTAAATATCGACGCTACGAACCCAACGGCGCAGTCGAAATTAAACACGTCAGATAACGAATTAAATCAAACATCAAAAAATCGGGGACGTTACATCCATCTTCAAACCTAAATGCAGAACTTCTAAAATCACCCTACTTATATTTGACACAACAACTTGATTTACAACTGATTTCATGCATTTTCTCTTGTTTGATTAAACTTTGAGGTTTCTTTGCTAATTAATATGATTTTATGTCAATGGATGATATTGCAAGGAATTTCACAGTAAACTTGCTCCAATAATAAATATTGAATTTGCATGTGATCACATGAAAAATATTTATAGAGAGAACCTATACAAAGGATCCAATATTTCCGAAGATGCATGAGTGTGAGCATATTAACGTGTTGAATCCAATGAGAATAGTCCCATACAACCGAGGGTTGTTCGGGGTAGAGCGGCTCAAATAAGGATAACTCCTGTAAGACCTTTAGGGTGGTATGCTTAATGGGTTATAGGTGGAGAGGTGCACAAATGACATAATTTCACATAAAAAAAATGGAGAAAAACTAGTCTGAGTTGGGTAATAATTTCAATCTTATGTAGCAAAAGCCTTTGCATACCATATAATGAAATCATTTTAAGAACTTTACAGTTTGACATACTCCAATGAAACTACGTTGTATAGTATAATTCAATAATGTTGTCCAATATAATTCAAGTATATATGAAACTACGATAAATTAATGGAGCTTTATTCATTCTGATAAACAATTGATAGTTGTTTGGATGAGGAGCGGAAATACTCATTCTCGACGAGAAAAGGGATGTAGGGGAGCTTCCCCGTTGATGTCGCAACACCGCATGAAAATGTTTTCTAGGCTTCGTTTGGCACGGTGGTGGTGGCCGTAAGCACAAGATTCAATCGTCATTCGTTAACGCTCACCTAAGAAACTTCATCCACTTCTATGTTCAAATGTAAAATGTTTGTTAGGAGATCCTTAACGAATGACGATTGAATCTTTGTGCTTACGGTCACCACCACCGTGCCTTCCCTTCACGTGTCGGTGTGTACCAACGTGGGAGCTCCCCTCCTTTTCTCGTTGAGATGAGTAGTTCCCCTCCACATCCAAACAACTATCAATTGCTTATCAGAATGAATAAGGCTCCAATAATTTATCGTAGTTTCATATATAATTCAATTATATTGGACAACATTATTGAATTATACTGTACAGCGTAGTTTCATTGGAGTATGTCAACCTGTAAAGTTCTTAAAATGATTTCATTATATGGTATGCAAAAGCTTTTGCTACATAAGATTCAAATTATTACCCAACTCAGAATAGTTTTTCTCCATTTTTATGTGAAATTATGTTCATTTGTGCACCTCCCTCCCTATAACCACCTATAAGCATACCACCCTAAAGGTCTTACAGGAGTTATCCTTATTTGAGCCGCTCTACCCCGAACAACCCTCGGTTGTATGGGACTATTCTCATTGGATTCAACACGTTAATATGCTCACACTCATGGCATCTTCGGAAATATTGGATCCTTTGTATAGGTTCTCTCTATAAATATTTTTCATGTGATCACATGCAAATTCAATATTTATTCTTATTGGAGCAAGTTTAACTGTGAAATTCCTTGCAATATCATCCATTGACATAAAATCATATTAATTAGCAAAGAAACCTCAAAGTTTAATCAAACAAGAGAAAATGCATGAAATCAGTTGTAAATCAAGTTGTGTCAAATATAAGTAGGGTGATTTTAGAAGTTCTGCATTTAGGTTTGAAGATGGATGTAACGTCCCCGATTTTTTGATGTTTGATTTAATTCGTTATCTGACGTGTTTAATTTCGACTGCGCCGTTGGGTTCGTAGCGTCGATATTTAGCTGCGGTGCGATTTTCGTAGAAATCCGTGTTGACGCGAATTTTGGGTCGTTTGGACCATTATTTAATAATAAACTATTATTTTAATACTTATATTTCTAAGTATAAATAGTCTTGCGAATAAACAAACCCTATTCATCGTCTCCTTCTTGAAACCGTTGGCTGTTACGGGAAGAGCGAGAGCGACGGTCTCTTTTAAGCTCACTACAAGAAAAATCTTAGTTAGCAAGGAAAATTTGTAAGACTTAAAAATTCATTGCTAATTAGCATCAAATTTAGCTACGTAAAATTTTTTATTTTACCAACAAAAATTGCAAAGATTTTTTTTGTTGCTAAAATAACAACAAATTTTTTGTTGCAAAATTTGTATTGCTAAAATATCAACGAATTTTTTTGTTGCAAAATTTGTGTTGTTAAAATAACAACGAATTTTGTTGTTGCAAAATAGCAACGATTTTTTTGTGCAAAAAAAATGCAAAATAACAACACATTTTTTTGTTGCAAAATATTCATTGATGAATTTTTTTTTCTAAAAAATGGGATGACACTTTCTTATAAAATTATCCTTTCCCATAAAACATAATTCTTGTTTAATATATTTATAAATAATATTGTTAAAACCGAAATTCGGTCTCTTGTGGAGTTCACCCTTGGTGAAGGGGTGATCGTGCACCTACTTCGCTCCTGCAAGCAAAACAACAGGGGAAACAAAGAAGAAACTGACCCAAGACCTCGGCGGGGAGGACCCACCATACACCCGGAAGATCTTAGAGCGCTTTCCCTCCTTAGTCAAAGACCGAGCTAAGGTATCCTCAGAAAGAGCTTGAGAGATGGAGCGAGAGGACACAAGAAATATGCTTTCTGAGGTACCCCTTGAGTCATATTTATAGATTTCTGAAAACGACCTGCAAATAGCCAACTCCCGCTGTTCTGAACGGCTATATGCAGTCCAGGTTGGCCTGCCAATAGCGTAACTCCGCTGTTCTGAAGGAGTATGGGCAGGCCAGCGGGGGCAAAATAGTAAAAAGTACCTCATAGACCTGGGCGAGCTGGGAGCTCTGCCACCCCTGGAGGTCCTGCTCGCCTGCTGTCTGCCGAGATCCATAGGGCGAGTGCGGGCTGGCTACTGTGCTCGCCCTTCGATCTGTCCTCATTAGTCGAGCTCAGCTCGACGAAGCCCGGGCTTAGTGTAACGCCCATAAACTCAAAGGAGCGAAGGGGGGACGTTTTGGGCCAGTTTGGGTTCTGGCTGCAGGCACACGGCCAAGGACACGGGCGTGTCCCAGGGCGTGTCAAGCCTGTGTCGACACTAAGACGGGAAGTCGACACTTTGGTCTCGACATTGTGTAGAGACTGGGCACACGGCCTGCGACAAGGGCGTGTCGCAGGGCGTGTCGACCCGTGTCGACGATCGTCCCGGGGAGTCGACGAGATTCGCTCGACGATGCGTCGAGAGTGGGCACACGGCCTGCGACACGGGCGTGTCGCAGGGCGTGTCGACCCGTGTCGACACTCGTCCCGGAAGTCGATGGATCTTGCTCGACGATCGTCGAGACAAGGCACACGGCCTAGGACACGGGCGTGTCCGAGGCCGTGTCGAGTGTGGAGACCGTGTACACGGCCCTGGAGCCCAGGCGTGTCAAGGTGACACGGGCAAGGACACGGGCGTGTCCTAGAACCCGTGCAGTGCTCGGGTTGATTTTGGGGAAAAATGATGGGGTACACGGCCGGCCACACGGCCGTGTCAGGTGGAACACGGGCGTGTCAGCTCGAACACGGGCGTGTTCGATACCCGTGTGAGGTTCCAGGTGATTCGATTTTGACGGCGAATGAGGCACACGACCCTGGACACGGGCGTGTGCCAGGCCGTGTTCGGTCCAGATTGGGCATTTCAGCCCCGAATTCGAAGCCGTTCATTTCTTTAACTGAAGATCCAACGGCTGGGGGTTGTTCATGAAGGGATATACCCGTGAATGGACTTGGAAAACCCTTACTTTTCATAACTTCTCATCTTTCTAAAACCTTAGAGAGAGAGGAGAGCCAAGGGAGGAAGATGGAGCTAGATCCCGCCATTGGAGGAGCTTCGGAGCTCCGAATCGCGAGCCGACTCCGGATCCACGGAGGCAACGCTAGTGCGGTGGTTTTCATCCGATTACTTTTCCATGGCGCCAAAGAGGAACGCTAGGGTAACGATCCTCATCTTGAGCATGAGTAGCTCTCTTTCTTAGCATAGGAAGCCCGCTCTCGCGAGTTTGCGGAGAGTTGGAGGCGTTCCTTCGGGTAGATATGTGAAGTCCCCGTTGTTTAGAGTCCGTAAGCGAGAACGGACATAGGCATGATGTGTGAAGCCTACCCGGACATGTTGGTCTGGATCGGTGATGTTGCATTGCATAATGCCGGAGAAGACTCCGTGCTATTGGTTGTTTTTCGGGTTTTCTACGCGGTAGATTGCAGCAGGGAGCCTTGGGGACTAACCCAAAGGTGCACCCGGAAAACTGGGCGGATACGAGATCTTGCCAACTTGGTGGCTTGAGAGCCAACTTGAACATAACCGGGTTATGTGACTTGTGATGGAAATGGGACTCGGCGGAAGTTTGACCCGCGCAAATGGCTTAAATTGTCGTTGCGATGTGAGCACGGGTTAGATGGAACCGTACCCGTTCTATGTCGTTCGGTTAAAGAGACCTAAAGGCACGTGACACTTACCGTTGGCATAGATTAGGGTCTTCGGCGGTCAATGGCTTAAATTGTCATGACCCAGGCCAGGAAGACAAATTGCTCATAGGTTTGGCCGTCCATGTGGCGGTGGTGAGTCTGGAATGTCTATGGCTTTAATTGACGTGACATCGACCGATTCACCGAGAATGTGCCCTGAGAGCACGGGGCGTGTGGCCGTGCGAGCCAACGTCTGTGATGAAATGGCTATTTATATGCATTGCTCGCTTATGCTAATGAAATGCAGGGAAGGAGCATCGCCGCCTCGAGTTGGGGGCGGGATCGTTTTAATTTGGTCAGCATTGCTGACCGTTGCCTTGTTTTGCCACCGTGCGGTGGTTTGTTGCTTGTAGGTGCAGCTTGACCAAGCGGTCAATAGCGGGCTAAAGCCCGAATGCGAAGCCGGCCCTTGAAGGCCTAAGTTGGAAGTGTTTACTGCTTTATTCATGTGTGACCGGCCTGCGTGCCGTGGTTTGTAAAACATGTAATTGGAAGTGAAACATTTTGTAAGGCCTTAAGGCTCATTTTGGGTATTTTGTAATAACATTCCTATTTTGTATTAGTGGACATTCGTGCTTTAATGCTGAGTTCTTTGTTACAACTTTTATAAACTGCTTCCGCTAGAATGCTCTATGTAGGACGTTGAGATTGGTTGGATGGTTTCCATAAGTAACCACCCGGTCTGTCTGTGGCATACGACGTCGGGCCCCGGCCGGACCTACTACTATATGCTATGTGACGGATAGGGGGTGTTACACTGAGTTCGGCGAATGCCGAGCTCGGGGTCGACAAATGCCGAGCTCGGCATTTAGATTTCCCTACCGAGCTCGTCGCTGCCTTCAGATTTCCCTGCCAAGCTCGCCTGCTTCCTGGGCGACCTGAACCAGCCGGTCTGGTTCCTGGCGACCTCACTCGCCGGATACGGGATTGTACATAATCCCCGCTCTTTTTGAGTTTGATAAAACTTGGAAAGAAACATTCAACCCTCAAGTGTTCGGCGAGTATGGGGTGAACCAAAGAGAATCTTTTGGTGGGGTACACCTGTGGCTATATATATACACATGCATACCTGTTTGACTCTTGCCATTCCCTTTGATCTAGCCCTGCCGAGATGCCGATCCTAAAGGAGATCCAAGAGCGACTCGCGCGGGTTCGCCAGACCTCAGCTGCTCCCGTAGCTGCCCTGACTGTAGTTCCGCCCGCTGTCCCGCAGGGTGGCTCGCCCGAGCCCAACTCCAAGAGGGTGAAGTCGTTTCCTCAAGCGGCCGAGCCTATTTATGATGACCTGAGGACAACCCTGGAGCATGAGGCGGGCTCGTCCAATCTGCCTCCCCCTGACAAGGGTAAAGATATTGTTGACCTCTGCGACGGCCCGGACAGCCAGCGGGATGGCATGGAGGGCACCACGCCGTGAGTCTCCACCCCGCGAGCCAAGACCGCACCTGGCGACTCGCGATTCAGAACTCCAGAGAATCGTCCCCGGGACCCGTCGCCCCCCTTTGGGACCTTGGGGGTGGACTCACAGAAGCCGAACTCATCGGTGCACGCCCCCTCCCCTCAGCGAGCTGTCGTGACTACGGGGGCGGGTGTGGAAACCATCGCCATCCCAGGATTCGAGCTCCTCTCACCGGGAACGAGCGACCCAGGCCGCGGGAAGGACCTGAAGTTTGTCCCTCCCCGCACCTCCTTGGAGATGCCGAGCTCGTCAGGTAAACTTGGCCATGAATTCTTGTCATGTGATTATTCAGCACACTTCCTCTTGCTTATGTTTTTGTCTTCACAGCTCCCCCTAGCCAATCCGTGGCCGAGGAGTCTTCCCGGGTGATAGAAATGAACAAAAAACAAGCCGGAAGTGGAACAAAAATAAACCGGAAGTGGTTTTAACAGAAACTTTATTATCTGAAAAAGGTATCTATTACAAAGGTATGACCTCCCTTATATAGAATGTAGGAGAGAAGAGAGAATACAAATAAGAGATGTGAGACTAAAAACTTAAATGCCACAAGCGGACTATACAGACACAAATCGCACAAGACGCGCGATTAGACAGACGGGCTAACCGCTCGGCTACTTCCAGAGAGAGAGAGAGAGAGATCGTCATGTGAGACCGCTAGACCTCCCGGTCTCCAATTCGCCAGAGTCAAACCGCCAGACTGCTTGGACCTCAAACAACAACACACAACAACCAAACCGCTGAAGGGTAACCGCAAAACCGCGCGGTCATCAACCCGCCAAGCCAGACCGCCAGACCGCCCAGTCACCAACTTCAACACTCCCCATCAAGCTGGAGCATATATATCGATCATGCCCAGCTTGTCACAAATATGAAGAAACGAGGTGGAAACTGGCTTGGTGAAGATGTTAGCCAGCTCTTTATCAGAAGTGATGAAGGGAGTGCAAATTTGTTCCTTTAGAATCTCTTCACGAATGAAATGACAGTCGACCTCAATGTGCTTGGTTCTTTCATGGAAACCAGATTTTTGGAGATGTATATGGCAGCCTTGTTATCACAGAACATAGGTAAAGGATGGTTGTACACCTCTCCTAAATCCAGCAGGAGAGCCCGTAGCCACTTTAACTCACAAGTGGTCGATGCCATACTACGATATTCTGCTTCAGCATTGGACCTGGAAACAACCGAGCTTCTTGCTCTTCCAGCTCACCAGATTTCCCCCAACAAAGGTGCAGAAACCCGAGGTTGACTTGCGATCCCCTTTGTCATCAGCGTAACTCGCATCTGAGTATGCTTCAACCCTCAGATGACCATTTTTCTGAAAGAGTAATCCTTTCCCAGGCGATGCTTTGACATATTCCAAGATCCGCAAGGCAGATTGAAGATGACACTCCCGAGGAGGTTGCATAAACTGACTCACCTTGCCAACAACATAGGAGATGTCGGGTCTAGTTACCGTGAGATAAATGAGTTTTCCCACCAGACGCCGGTACCTCGAAATATCGGATAGAAGAGGCGAGTCATATGTCCAAGTTTTGTCTTCTCCAGTAGTCATAGGACAACGGGCAGGTTTAGCACTTGTCAATCCTGCCTCCTTTAAAAGATCAAGGGCATACTTCTTTTGGAAAAGAACCATGGAGTTGGGCTTCCTTGAGATTTCAATCCCCAGAAAGTACTTTGGAGATCCCATATCCTTTGTGACCAGGTGTTGACGGAGGTGTTTCTTTGTCAACGTTACCCCCTCCTGGTCATCGTCAGTAAGAAGAATGTCATCGACATAAACCGCAAGAACAACCATACCAGAGGCGATTTTCCGAACAAATAAGGAGTGATCGACCGAGCTTCTTGTAAAACCAATGGCCGCAACAATGCCGCTAAACTTGTCAAACCAGCACGCAGACTTTGCTTGAGGCCATAAATAGCCTTCTTCAGTCGGCATACACGTGTCTCCCCCTGAGCAACATACCTCGGAGGTTGATCCATATAAACATCTTCCTGTAGATCACCATAGAGGAAAGAATTCTTAACATCCAGTTGTGAAATTGGCCAGTCCCGGTTGACAGCCACAGAGAGAAGGACCCGTATGGTGCTGAAACGAGCAACGAGAGAGAATGTATCGAAATAATCAACACCATAGGTCTGAGTGAATCCTTTAGCCACCAGGCGGGCCTTGTAGCGATCCACACTGCCATCGGGGAGGAATTTCACCACAAAAACCCATCGACAGCCAACAACATCTGTGCCAACAGGAGGAGGAACAAGAGTCCAGGTACCCCGTTCAGTGAGAGTAGTGATTTCTTCATCCATGGCAGCTTTCCAATGCGGAAGGGTAAGAGCTTCCTGATAGGAATGGGGGGGGGGGTGGAAGTAGAAGAGATAGCCAGAGCAAAGTCCCTACAAGCAGGCGTTGGACGATCATAGGAAACAACAGCAGCAAGAGGATGCTGGGTACAAGTCCGAACCCCTTTGCGAAGGGCAATGGGGAGGTCCAGGTCAGCAGGTACCCCAGTATCCGGAGCATCCGTGGTGGAGAAAGCTGGCCCGAGAGAAGAGAGCGACGACATCGAAGAGGAGGAAGGTGGAGAAGGCGAAGCGGGGAAAGATGGTGGAGATAGTGGAGATGGTGGAGATGGTGGAGAAGGCGGAACAGTAGTAGGAGGCGAGGGAATAGAGGGGTTGGTGAGAGAAGGAGGAGTAGCAGGAGTAGAGGAAGAAGCGGAAGAGAAGTAAGATGCATTTTCAAAGAAGGTAACATCCACAGAGACAAATTGTTTGCGGGTGACGGGGTCAAAGCAACAATAACCTTTCTGAGTGGGAGAGTACCCCAGAAAGATACATTTGGTGGACCGAGGGGAGAGTTTGTCGCGGGTGGGAGAGGGAGCATGCACAAATGCGGTGCATCCAAAGATATGGAGAGGAAGAGGAAAGAGTTCTTTGCCCGGATAGAGAATGGAGAAAGGAGTTTGACCATGGAGAACGGTGGAGGGAATGCGATTGATGAGATAGCAAGCGATGAGAACATCATATCCCCAGTAGGAGCGAGGGACATGCATTTACGTAAGCAGAGTGCGAGCAACATCAAGGAGGTGACGGTTTTTGCGTTCCGCCATGCCATTTTGTTGGGAGGAGTAAACGCAACTGGTTTGATGAATAATCCCATGTTGCGTACAAAAGGAGGAAAAGACTTGACTAAGATACTCTTTTGCGTTATCCGAGCGTAAGATTTTAATGGAAATGCCAAACTGAGTTTGAATTGAATGATAAAAGGATGTCCATATATCAAAAGTTCAGAACGGTCTCGTAAGAGATAGACCCAAGTACAACGAGAAAAGTCATCAATGAACGTAACAAAGTAAGAACTACCATGCCCAACGGTAAGGGTAGGAGCAGGACCCCAGATGTCAGAGTGAACAAGATCAAACGGACGGGTGGATCCACGAGCTTGCTTTGGAAGAAAGGAAGAGCGATGATGCTTGCCAAGTTGACATGCGTCACAATTAAGAGGAGGATGTTGGGAAGGGAGGTGAGGGAGAAGTTGGCGAAGAAGGCGAGGGGGGGCATGACCAAGACGAAGATGCCATTGGAGAAGATCTGTAGAGGAGGAGGAGAAGGCAGATAGAGCAGAGACGTTGTCGAGGAAGTAGAGGCCGCCACTCTCAGTCCTAGTAGCAATCGTCCGTTGGGAGGCCGGATCCTGAAAAGAACAAGAGGTAGTAGTGAATGTGACGGAGCACTGTAGTTGCTTGCATAAAGAGGTAACCGATAATAAATTTCAAGGAAACTGGGGCACATAGAGGGTATCTGCAAGGCAGAGAGACAGAGTGACTTGAACCATGCCCGTCTCATTGACCGGGGAGGGAGAACCATCCGCAACGATGACAGGGGGCAACCGATCATGTGTGTCAAGATGAGAGAAACATTGAGGATTGCCTGTCATATGATTTGTAGAACCAGAATCGATCAACCATCGTCCGCGAGTAACAGTGTGGGCACTACCAGAAGAGATGAACACCAAGGCGGACGGCTCGGAGGAAGTGGAATACATTGAAGAGAGACGGCGAGAGAACAGCAAGCCGCGGCGGCTAAAACAAGTCACAAGCAGGCGAAACCAAGTCAGACGACAAAAGAGAGGCCACAACGACTAGTTAGCACGAGCGGGTATAAGAAAAAGGTCGAGGCGACTACTAAACAGGTCACAGCGACTAAGAGGAGCAGTGAGAAGAGAAGCAATGAGAAACAAGCCGCACGAACAGGGCATCGGTCAGAAGAGAAGGCAAGCCGCGAAGACAGGTCGCGGGAAGCAGAAACAAGCCGAGAATCAAGCGGAGGGAAAGAAGTCAAGCGGCTAGAAGGTAGCCCGCGCGAACAGAAGAAGAAGCTGAATCAGGAGGAAAAGATCGTTACCTCTGATACCATGATAGAAATGAACAAAAAACAAGCCGGAAGTGGAACAAAAACAAACCGGAAGTGGTTTTAACAGAAACTTTATTATCTGAAAAAGGTATCTATTACAAAGGTATGACCTCCCTTATATAGAATGGAGAAGAGAAGAGAGAATACAAATAAGAGATGTGGGACTAAAAATTTACATGCCACAAGCGGACTATACAGACACAAACTGCACAAGCCGCGCGGTTAGACAGACGGGCTAACCGCTCGGCTACTACCAGAGAGAGAGAGAGAGATCGCCATGGGAGACCGCTAGACCGCCCGGTCTCCAATTCGCCAGAGTCAAACCGCCAGACCGCTTGGACCTCAGATAGCAACACACAGCAACCAAACCGCTGAAGGGTAACTGCAAAACCACACGGTCATCAACCCGCCAAGCCAGACCGCCAGACCGCCCGGTCACCAACTTCAACAGCGGGCAGCCCAATACTCTCCCCTCCCCTCCCCGAGCTCGCTGGACTCTTACCTAAGCCCTGAAGTGGAGCAAGACGAGCTGATGAGGAGGGGGGTCAAGCTCTTCAAGAAAATTGTGCGCGGGATGCGCGAGGTGCAAGAAGTCAATGAGGCGTTACAATGCGACTACGTGCGTCTCGTTGACGAGGTGCGAAGCGGCCAGGCTGGCGAGATGACGTCTCCTTCCCAACTTCTAGATGAGATCGATGACGACCTCTCAGTGGCGCAGAAGAATTCGGGGAGGATCTGCGAGCTTCTCCGCGCGCGACAGTCTGCAGGGCGGGGATGCGAGGCCGGGGTAGATAAAAGGTGGCTCCCTTGTCGAGCCGACCGGCACTCGCCTCCTGGTTCCCCCCTGCCCGCGCGACCTGCTTTCTTATGCTTGCACTTGATTGCTGTAATAAATAACTTCAAACATTCTTAGATGTGTCTAGTGTTTGGGTAATAATAATTATATTGCTTCTTATTTCACTTGGCCTGGGATGGAACGCGCCGGAGGTCGGCGAGCTGGGGGTTGGCGAGCTGGGACGATGAGTTGGGCCGATTGGGAGCTTGGCCACAGATTCCTTTTTCTATAAATAGGCCCCCCTCACCAACCCCGTACCGCTGTCTTAACTGCTTATTTTCTCTCTCTTCCCGCACTTCTCTCTTTCATAGTCGCGCTCCACCCATATTGCGAGCATGGGCAAGACCAATCCTGACACCGATGGCCGCACCAAATGTGCCCAACATTTCAGAGACTACTGCTTCTTTGATGGAAGCACCAGCGAGGCTGAGCTCGTTGAATTTGTCGGCGACCATGTGCTGCCTGGCTTTGAAGCGCGCCGGCCGAGGGAGGGGGAGGCCATCAACTCCTTCTATGACGACGAACTCGCCTTCCCTATCTCGCATTTTGAGGTGGGGTTGCGACTCCCTCTCTGGCCGGAAATCTGCAAGATCTTGAAGTACTACGGAGCGGTGCCCGCGCAGCTGAACTCGAACGCCATCGCTATGATGGTGGCGTATGCGAGCTACCTCCGGCGAGAGAGGATAGAGTTCAACCTGACAGTGTTCAGGAAACTCTTTTCCTACAAGGCGAGGCCGGATGGCGTCGCCTATTTCATGGGATCGTTGATCAAGGTTCGCGAGATCGCGAACAAGCACCACAACTGGATGACCAAGATCGCCTTCATCAAGGGCGATCTCAGCAACATCCCTTTATCCCCCAGCAGAAGGCCGAGGAGGTCTACCACCCGCCGGCCGTGTCCGACAATGATGCTGACCTCCATAATTTCTTCCTCCACAAAGACTTCGAGGTCTCCTTCCTACAAAGGGGTCTCGACTCGCTCCGCCCCGTTCTGCCCGGCGAAGGTATTGTTCTCTCCCTATTGTCGAGCTTGCCATATTGTCATGGAAATCTTCTAATTTTTCCAAGTTATTTCATGGAGGGGAGTGGCTAATCCCCGTGAACCCGCCGTTTGCGGGCTCGGGGTTATATGCGGACCCTCTTGCTCGCGAGAAGGCAGCGGCGGCGGCCTGCCGAGACGAGGCGACTCTCTCCAAACCCTCCTCCAGCAAGAGGCGACCGGAGGATGCGGGGTCGAGCCTGCCCCATCGCCAACAACTACCAAAAGATGAGGAGAGCCATTGTGGTTCCTCGGGCGAAACAACATAAACAAAGCCCCAAATACAGGAGCTCGCCCGAGGTCATCCCCGATGGGTCGCCGGAGAGCCCGCTCAAGGAGATCACCAGCAAGGGGAAGGGAGGTGGCGCGACCACTGCTCCTCCCGCGGTGACCTCTGCTCCCCCCACGGAGAAGAAGGCGGCTCGCGAGCCCGCCGCGCCGAAGGAACACCCCCTCTTCGGATTTGGGGGGCAGTGGAAGGACTCGGCAGATGAGCCTCTTGTCCAGTGGGACGAGCTGGCCCCCCGAGTCTCCATATCCACCCTCCACCCTTCCTGGGCTGACCGCGAGCCCGCCACCGGTCATGCATATGCACTCGGCTTCGACATATATGGTCGCGAGGACGTCGAGACCTACAAGGGCGTCCCCCGGTGACAGCTCGGCCACGAGGGCCTGCAGGCCCATATGCGAGCCATGGAGCTCCACCATATGGTGGTCTGCCACAACTTCAACCTCAACAACCTCCTTCAAAAGGTCGAGCAAGCTCGCGACGTCGCCAAGGAGAAGGCTATCGAACTGGTGAGGCAGCTCAGCATTGCTGAGAATCTTCTCACCCAAGCCGCCGGCGGACTGGCAAGTATCGGGCTTCCTTTCCCCTTTTACTTACAATTTTCTGTGTTGTTGCTAATGCACTTCCTTTCTTATCAGGATGCCAAGGCCGCTGGGGAGTTGCGGGCTCGCATCGATGGGCAGGAAGAGGAGATCAGGCAGCTGCGCGCCCGCCTTGCTGAGCTGGAGGGGACGAACGCGAAGCTGATGGAGGAGAACACGAGCCTTAGCCGCAAGGTCCTCCGCCAAGAGGAGATCTTCTTCCCGGCTCGCGACGTCGAGCCCATCTTCCCCTACAAGAGCCCGAGGATCTTCGGCGAGGCTGACGTCGCTAAGAGGCTGCGGATCAACTCGATCCAAACCGCCGAATGTACCCTCCAGACGATTAAGGATATAAGAGTGCTGGTGGTGGGTTGCGAGGAGATCTCAGTACGGGACCTGATGCCGAGCCTGTTCCCGGCGACGACGCCCAACGAGAAGGAGGATAGCCGTGACACGCTCTTCGGGAAGGGCTTCCAGGGCCTGTCCGGCGGAGGGGGGGGGGAGGATCACCAATCCGGCGAGGGGGGAAAAGACTGATCATGTATTTTTCTTTTTGCTTCTCTTTTTTGTAATCTCGCCGAGGCGAACTCCACATGTAATTATCACCTTTTAATTAAATAAATTTTTGATGTCCTTTGTACATTTTTTCGATCTTTTTTTCTGCATGTCTTTGTTGTGCCCTGCTTGCTCGCGAGCCCTTCCCTTGGCGACCTTGCGTAGATAGGTTTTGCGAGTAGGATAGTTGTTAGAGCTCGTTCCCGAGAGTACATTTTGAGAGCTTGCTGGGCCACCCGCCACACTGGACATACCACCCTCAGCTCGCTCGCGAGCTCCCCCGTAAGATTATCAATATAAAATCGAAAAAGTTTTCCAAGTAAAATTGGTAAGGGCTAAAATGTTCGGCCAGAGCTCGCCTCCTTCCGGCGAGATTTAAAGGCTCGGCTTGTCCCCCTTCTAACGAGGCCGAGCTGAGCTTGGCGAGCCCAGGCTCGCCTGTGCAGAGCTTTCTTCTCCTCTCTTTTTTAGAAAAGATATCAGATTCCTTGGACACCAACTGGAGAGTAAAGGACTCCATCAAGTGACTTCCAGCACTGCCAGCTAGGTGAGAGCCTGTCAGCAGGATCTGCTCGGGGTCCGGGGATGACACCATTGAGTGACTTCCAGCCCTGCCAGCTAGGTGAGAGCCTTATAGCAGGATCTGCTCGGGGTCCAGGGTTGACTACGAGTGATATCCAGCCCTGTCAGCTAGGTGAGAGCCTGACAGCGGGATCTGCTTGGGGTTCAAGGTTGACACTAAGTGACATCCAGCACTGTCATCTAGGTGAGAGTCTGACAGTGGGATCTGCTCGGGGTCCAAGGTTGACACCATCGAGTGACTTCCAGCCCTGTCAGCTAGGTGAGAGCCTGCCAGCGGGATTTGCTCGGGGTCTAATATTGACACCGAGTGACATCCAGCCCTATCAGCTAGGTGAGAGCCTGACAGCGGGATCTGCTCGAGGTTCGGGTAGACACCATCGAGTGACTTCCAGCCCTGCTAACCAGGTGAGAGCCGTACAACGGGATCTGCTCGGGGTCTGAGGTTGACATCGAGTGACATCCAGCCCTATCGGCTAGGTGAGAGCCTGATAGCGGGATCTGCTCGGGGTCCAAGGTTGACACCATTGAGTGACTTCCAGCCCTACCAGCTAGGTGAGAGACTGACAGCGGGATCAGCTCAGTGTCTGAGGTTGACACCAAGTGACATTTAGTCCCGTCAGCTAGGTGAGAGCCTGATAGCGGGATCAGCTCGGGGTCTAAGGTTGACACCATCGAGTGACTTCCAGCCTTGTCAGCTAGGTGAGAACCTGACAACGGGATCTGCTCGGGGTACAAGGTTGACACCATCGAGTAACTTCCAGCCCTTCCAGCTAGGTGAGAGCCTGACAATGGGATCTGCTCGAGGTCTGAGGTTGACACCGAGTGACATCCATCTCTGTCAACTAGGTGAGAGCCCGACAACGGGATCTGCTCGGGGTCTAAGGTTGACTCCATCGAGTGACTTCCATCCCTGTCAGTTAGGTAAGAGCCTGACAACGAGATCTGCTCGGGGTCTAAAGTTGACACCGAGTGACATCCAGCCCTGCCAGCTAGGTGAGAGCCTGGCAGCAGGATCTGCTCGGGGTCCAAGGTTGACACCGAGTGACATCCAGCCGTGCCAGTTAGGTAAGAGCCTGACAGCAGGATCTGCTCAGTGTCCAAGGTTGACACCATCGAGTAACTTCCAACCCCATTAGCTAGGTGAGAGCCTGACAGCAGGATCTACTCGAGGTCCAAGTTTGACACCATCGAGTGTCTTCTAGCCCTGCCAGCTAGTTGAGAGCCTGACAGCGGGATCTTCTCGGGGTCTGAGGTTGACACCGAGTGACATCCAACCATGTCAGCTAGGTGAGAGCCTGACAGTGGGATCTGCTCGGGGTCTAAGATTGACACCATCGAGTGACTTCCAGTCCTGTCAGCTAGGTGAGAGCCTGACAGCGGGATCTGCTTGAGGTTTAAGGTTGACACCGAGTGACATCCAGCCCTGCCGGCTAGGTGAGAGCCTGACAGCGGGATCTGCTCGGGGTCCAAGGTTGACACCATCGAGTAACTTCCAGCCCTGTCAGCTAAGTGAGTGCCTGACAGCGGGATCTGCTCGGGGTCTAAGGTTGATACCGAGTGACATCTAACCCTGCCACCTAGGTGAGAGCCTGACAACGAGATCTGCTCGGGGTCCAAGGTTGACACCATCGAGTGACTTCCAGCCCTGTCAGCTAGATGAGAGTCTGACAGTGGGATCTGCTCGGGGTCTATCAAATGAATATATCATATCGTACGAATTACCGTAGTAGAATTGATATATATCAAGAGATTTTATTAATAACAAAACACCACTTACATGTCTCAAGGGTAAAAATGCTTCAAGTCATCACCACCCTAGGTGAGACTTATGGTCTCACCCTACACATTTCGGAGTTAATACCCTCATGATCTCAACGCATCTTTTACAATGAACGGACCTTCCTAGCTGGGGTTGAGCTTCCCCACAGTTGTCGACCTTCCCGCTGCGTCTACGTTCTTCAGCACCAAGTCCCCCTCTGCAAACTGTTTGACTCTGACGTGCTTGTCAAAGTACCTAACCATTCTCCTCTTTACCTCTTCTTGTCAGATGGCGGAGAGGTCACGCAGCTCCTCCACCATATCCAGGGAGAGTCGCAGCTCTTCCTCGTTCTCGACCTGCCATTCCTCCCTACCTAACCCGGCTGAGATGACTCGAGGCATTTGAACTTCAAATTCCAAGGGGAGTACTGCCTCTTACCCATGGGAGAGCTTGAAAGGAGTCTCTCCTATCGCTGTGTTAGGGGTGGTCCTTCGGGCCCAAAGAACCGCGAGAAGTTGCTCCACCCAGATTCCACCAGCCCGTTGCTCCTGGGGTGGTGGACCGAGGCAAACCAAAGGTCAATCCCAAGCTGCTCGCAGAAACTAGTGAACTCCGCCCTGGCGAACTGTGGCCCGTTGTCCGTGACAATGGCCTGGGGCAGCCCATGACGGCAGATGATCTCCCCCCCCCAAACAAAATTTCTGATGACCTGGGAAGTCACCTTGGCCAGCACCTTCACCTCCAACCACTTTGAGAATTAGTCGATCATCACCAATAGGAACCTCCTTTGCCCACTGGCCTGGGGGAACGGTCCAACCAAATCCATCCACCAAATTGCAGAGGGCCAGGGGCTGTGATACTCTTGAGTCGCTGAGCAGGTTGTAGCTGTAGGGGGCAAACAGCTAGCACTTGTGACATCTTCTTGCGAACTCTGTTGCATCGCGGCCCAGGGTGGGCTAGAAGTACTCTTGCCTGACGATCCTTCCTTCCAGAGTCCGACTCCTGGAGTGCTCCCACACTCCCCAGAGTGGACTTCTTCCAAGATTCTTTGTACTTCCCCCTCAGCCACGCAACGAGCCAACATCCCCGAGAGGGTCTTCCTGTATAGCTGCCCATCCCAGAGGAGGTAGTGCGCCGATTTGTACCTGAGCTTCTTCTTGTCTACCCCCTCCGGATACTCTCCCGTGGAAAGGAAGGTTGTGACCGAGTCAATCCACGAGGGGTGCTGATCTATCTCCATGAGCTCTCCCTCTTCGATGGAAGGGCAGAATAGGTCGGTGATAGTTCCCCCAACCCGGGGACCATGCTTCACTAGTTGATCGACCTGTTCATTTTCCTCCCGGGGCACGTGTCAGATGGAGAAGGTTTCAAATGTGCCAATGATCCCCTTTACTTTGGCTAACTATAGCCGCAAAGTAGGCTCTCTCGCCTCAAAATCCCTGTTGATCTGGGAAGCTACCACCATGGAGTTGGTAAGGACCTCCACGTCCAGTACCCCTAGCTCCCTGGCCAGGCACAGCCCTACTATCACAGCCTCATACTCGACCTAATTATTCATGATGGGAAAGTGCACCACCACCGTTTACTCCATTCTAGTTCCCTAGGGGCTCTCCAAGATCACCCCCACCCCTAAGGAATCCCTCCCTGAGGCACCATCTACCTTCACCTTCCATGGAGTCAGATGAGTGAGCTCTTCCTCCGCCACCTCGATCACATAATCGGCCCAAAAGTCTGCCATCGCTTGAGCCTTGATCGAGAGGCGGGGGATAAAGGAGATGTCAAAATCGCTCAAGTCCACCGACCACTTGGCCAGCCTGCCAGAATGCTCCACCCCCTCAAAGATGTTGTAGAGGGGATGGTCAGTCACCGCTCGGATAGAGTGTGCCTGGAAATAGGGCCGCAGCCTTCGGGCCGAGACGACCAGGGCGAAGGCCAGCTTCTCCAGAATTGGATATCGGAGCTCGGCCTTTCTCAGGACCCGACTCACGTAGTATATGGGGAGCTGCTTCTTCCCCTCTTCATGAACTAGGATGGAGCTCAAGGCCTCCGCTCCGACCCCGAGATACAAAAATAGGTCCTCCCCCTCCTTTGGCACTTGGATAAACGGAGCCCGCGTCAACTGCATCTTGAGGGCCTGGAATACCTCCTCGCACTCCTTGATCCACTCGAATTTTTGGCCCCCCTTAGTGTTTTGAAGTAGGGGGAGCACTTCTCCCCAGCCCGGTAGAGGAACCTGCTTAACCCTGCCAGCTTCCTTGTCAGCCGTTGCACCTTCTTGGTATTCCGCGGCGACCCCAGCTCCACGATAGCCTTAACCTTATCAGGATTTGGCTCGACCCCCGCGGGGGTGAGGAGATGTCCCAAGAACTTCCCCCTGCTGGCCCCGAAGACACACTTCAGGGGGTTCAGCCGCATCTTGTACTTGTGCAGGGTGGCGAAGGTCTTTTTTAGGTCCTGGAGGTGAGAGTCCACATCCTGACTCTTGATCATGAGATCATATACGTATACCTCCAGGTTCCTCCCCTTCGGTTCTTTAAAAACCCTGTCCATCATCTTTTGATAGGTTGCCCCTGCGTTCTTCTGCCCAAATGACATCATTTTTAACAGTAACATCCATCCCTCATGATGAACAAAACGTCCTTGACGTCTGGGGGGTGCATCCTGATTTGGTGATAACCTGAAAATGCATCTAGAAAACTCATTACAGAAAAACCGACGGCTGAGTCAACTAGCGTGTCGATCTGAGGCAAGGGATAACAGTCCTTAGGATAAGATTTATTAAGCAAAGAGAAGTCGATACACATACACCACCGACCGCCTCCCTTTTTAACCATGACTATATTGGAGACCCAGCCGAGGTATTGTATTTCGGATATGAAGCCGGCCTTGAGAAGCTTTGCCACCTGTTCTCTAATGGGCTCGGCCAGCTTGTCCGCGGTGGACCTCTTCTTTTGTTGGACGGGGCGTGCTCCCGGGTCCAAGTTGAGGCGGTGGCAAGCCACATCCGCGTCAACCCCCGGCATCTCTGCGGCGCTCCATGAGAAGATGTCCACGCTCTTTTGGATGCATGCCAACATCCTGCCTTGGTCCTCCAGGGTCAGCCCTCCGCTGACGCAGACCTTCTCCACCCTGCCTTCACGGGTGAGGACCTCCAGCTCCACCACCTCTTCCACAGCCTCCAACCCGGACTGCTCCCCCCATTCGCCAACATCCCTCTCCCCTAGGACGAGGACCTCCGCCTCCACCTCTTCCTCCACGGCCATTGCCTCAGCCGACTCCTCCCGATCTTCTCCTACAACTTCAACCTAGGTGTAGCTCTCCGCCTCCAGCTCCTCCCTGCCACCCTCCTGCTCTGCCTCCTCCATCCTTCGCTCCATCTCCTCGTCTCTCTCCTACCAAAAGATGGAGTTCACAGCGGTGACGTAGCACTCCCACGCCACTTTGGGGTCCCCCCTGACCCGGACCTGGATCCCCTCGGCATTGAACTTCAAGCATTGATGAAACGATGAGGGGACGCAGCGGAAGGCGCTGATGAGGGGCCTCCCGAAGATGGCGGTGTAGCTGTTGGGGGCATCCATGATGACGAACCTGCAGTTCCTGTACTGCCCCCCCCCCCCAGGGTAACGTGGAGCCCCACTTTTCCTTCTACCTCCTTCCTCTCCCCCGAAAATCCAAACAAGGGCCCATCCGAGGCCAACACCCTCTTCGCCTCCACCTTCATCGCGTCAAACGCCTTCTTTAAGACAACGTTGACGGAGCTTCCGTTGTCAACGAGGATCCGGGAGACAGTAAAATTTTTGATGGCTGTCTGGATGACCAGCGCATCACAAAATGGATCCTCATGATCCGGCATATCGCTCCTCGAGAAGGTGATCCTCTCTTCTAGGGGTGGGGTTTGGGATGTGGAGCCAACGCTCCGGCGGTACATTGTATGGAGGCTCTCCCTCTGGGAGGACTCTACCCCCCCCCCCCCCCCCCCCCCCCCCCCCCCCCCCCGTGGATCACTCTGATCCCTCCTCGAGTCCCGACGTCCACCCGGTCTTCACAACGGTCCTCCTCCGCCCGAGGTAAGACCTCCTCTATCCTCACTTCCTGGCGCCCCTGCTGCTGCTGCTGCGCCATGTTTCCCCTTATTTCGAGGAACTCCGGGCACGTGACTGTGGCGCGCCCTTCCTCTTGATGAAAGTCGCAGTAGGTCAACTCCACCCTAACTTCTCTCCTCCTCCTCCTTGCTGCTCTCCTCCTCTCCCCTATGGCTATGGCCATAGACTGTTCTTAATTGGGGAGTCGAGGTCTCTGCTCCCGCCTCCAACCCGGGGGGTGGAATTGATCTTGCCCCTCTTGATGGCGGTCCCTTCCTTGATACCCTCTCTGTGGCCCCTATCCTTGCCACTCGGGCCTCCAGCCCAGCCGACGGTCGGGCTCTTGACGCCCCCACCTAGGCTGCTGCTGCCCCTGGGGCTGTCTCTGCTCCCTCTGCCGGGGCTCGGCCCTCCTCTCCTCCTGCCCTCTTTCGCCTCTTGGCTCCTTCTCTTCCTTCGTGGCCCACCTGGCCAGCTTCCGGGCGAACTCCAGATTCGACGCCTCCCAGTCGAATTCTCTCACCGCCCTCTCCATCAGCTCCTCGTATGAGCGGGGGGGGGGGGGACTCTCTTCAGCTTCATCCTGAAGAAACCCTGTTGCAGCCCCAGGGTGAAGGCCATCATCAGGATATGGCCCGACATATCCTGGACCTGGGTGACCTCCTCCTAGAACCGGTCGACGTAGCTCCCCAACGTCTCATTCACCCCCTGCTTGATGTGGAACATGGACTATGACTCCTTCCTCCTCTTCGAGGTGGTGAACCTCAACATGAACCCCCAACGCAGGTCCTCAAAATAGTATATGGAGCTGGCCGGCAGCTGGTGAAACCACTCCCTCGCCTTCTCCTTGAGGGTGATGGCGAAGAGTCGACATGTAAACCCATCCGACATATGCCGGATCGAGACCACATCCTCAAACTACTGGACGTGTTGGACCGGGTCTCCCTTCCCGGTGTAATAGGACATATCGGGTTCCCTGAACCCCTCTAGAACTGGGGCAGAAGAGACCAACTCGCTGAAGGGGTTGCCTCCCCTTACTGGGCGAGCTGGCGCATCTTGCGAGCCCAGCTCACCAATCTAGCCTCTTCCTGTCGAGCCGGGGAAGAGCACACGCCCGGGGAGCTCGCACCCCCGACCCTCCTCGACCACTTCCTTCCCAGCTCGCCTGCCGGCGGCGTCCTCGCCCAAAGAGGGGGCGGTTGTGATCTGGACGGCTGGAGTCGAGTACTCGGCCCACGCACCGAGTGCGAACTTGACGAGGCCTAGCACCTCGTTCCTGAAATCCTCAAACATCACCACCGTGGCCAGAGGGGGGGGGGGAGTCCGACCGGTCAGATCCTTGTCCTCCTGTCATCGAGCTCGCTGAAGGTTTTCTGTGCTGACCACTCTCAACGCTCACCGCACTAAAATGTTGAAACTGAAATTCGGTCTCTTGTGCAGTTCACCCATGGGGAAGGGGTGATCGCGCACCTACTTCGCTCCTGCAAGCAAAAAAATAAGGGAAACAAAGAAGAAACTGACCCAAGGGCTCGACAGGGAGGACCCACCACACATCCGGAAGATCTTAGAGCGCTTCCCCTCCTTAGCCAAAGGCTGAGGTAAGGTATCCTCAGAAAGCACTTGAGAGATGGAACAAGAGGGCACAAGAAGCATGCTTTCTGGGGTACCCCTTGAGTTCTATTTATAGATTTCTGAAAACGGCCTGCAAATATCCAACTCCCGTTGTTCTGAACGGCTATATGCAGTACAGGTTGGCCTGCCAACAGCGTAACTCCGCTGTTCTGAAGGACTATGGGCAGGCCAGCGGGGGCAAAATAGTAAAAAGTACTCATAGACCTGGGCGAGCTGGGGAGCTCGGCCACCCCTGGAGGTCCTGCTCGTCTGCTGTCTGCCGAGCTCCATAGGGAGAGTGCGAGCTGGCTACTGTGCTCGCCCTTCGATCTGTCCTCATTAGTCGAGCTTAGCTCGACGAAGCCCGGGCATAGCTCGGCGAATGCCGAGCTCGGGGTCGACGAATGTCGAGGTCGGCATTTAGATTTCCCCGCCGAGCTCGCCTTCTGCCTTCAGATTTCCCTGTCGAGCTCGCCTGCTGCCTGAGCGATTTGAACCGGCCGGTCTTGTTCCTGGCGACCTCACTCGCCGGATACGGGGTTGTACATATATGTTATTAATTATTTGTATTCAACAAAATAATTAATAATATATGTTATTATTTATATAATTGTATATTTTTATATGTTATTTAAATTTGTATATATAAACTTATAAATTAATAAAAAAATATTAGTATTCAATAAATTAATTATAAATACATATAAATCATATAAACAATATATAATATAAATAACTGTGCATATACATATATATTATAAAGTTATATGCATTTATTATATAGCGACACACGTGTATATATATATATATATATATAACAACAAAAATATAGTTATATATATAATAAATATATATTATATATAATTAATGGGGATATATCGTGTGCGGGCGTACGGGAAAGAATCAAGATTGCTTCAAATCAAAAAGTGATTAACATAAACGTTTTAGGTATCGTCGATATAAACAACTTTCATGTTGAACACTTTTTGATTTGGAGTTGTTTTGACACTCGATTTGGGGATCGAAATCTGGGACGGCTAGAGTGCTACACTGTCACACTCTCACCGCCCCAGATTTTGATCTTCAAATCGAGGGTCAAAACAGCTTCAAGTCAAAAAAATGTTCAACATGAAAGTTGTTTGTATTGACGATATCTACAACTCTCATGTTCATCAATTTTCAATTTGAAGCCATCTTGACCCACTTTTTTCGTTGTTCGTACACCCGCACATAAAGTTGCCAGCATATTATATCTAAATATATATTATATATAAAAGAATATATATGTTATATAAAAACTGTATATATTATATATTTATATTTGATTATATAATTTTATGAATTATGTATACGTTATATATAAATAATATCGTCATTTGTAAATAAAGAATTAAGTTAGAGCAGTTGGTAAGAATGTTGGGTTGTTTGGAATAGATTGGGTGATCAAAACCTAGCATATATAATTAAAGAAATAAACATCTTAGTATACATAATATTTATTTTTATTTACCAGAATTATTAAATAAAAATGTTAAATATTAGCTACGAATTTCTTTTGTTTCTAAATTCGTTGCTCATTAAAATTAACAACAAATTTAAAGAATTAGCAAGGTATTCTGTGCCTTGCTAATTATGGTTTTTCTTGTAGTGGCTTTCGACCACCGATTTCTGGGGTGTTGGTGCTCGAAATCATCTTTGTAGAGTAGATCTGGGTAGATCTCACCTAGATCTACGTTTCTACGGTAAGTATTTCTCGTTTCGTGAAATTTTGGGTGTGAGAGATTTCGTTTTGACCCTCTTTCATCCTGAAAAGTTTCAGGAATTATTGCTTTGGTGGTTTTCGGCCAGATCCGTGAGGAGTTCTGGTGTTGCCAAGTTCGGCAAGGTTTAAGGCAAGTGGTGGTTTTCCCCTTACTTGTTCTCTATCCCTTTTATTTTGATTCTCTCCCTGTACAGAAATTGAGATTTTGCATAGGGTTTGGCCATATAATTTCCGGTCAACGGCTATCTGTCTAAACATTTGTTAGTCTAGGCAAATTCGTCGAGGGTCGGATTGACTGTTAATCTAGTTCTAGATCTGTCAAATATTTCTGATTTGAGTATTAGTCATGGCTGAGATCGTCATCATAGTCGGGAAGATGAAGAGGAAGGAAATCTAATTCTTGTCATTTTTTTACTGTTAAGAATTGTCCCTCATGCCCCTCCTTTTTCTAGATAAAATGATCTATGGTTGGTGTGAATTAGGGGAAATAGAAGTTTGTATCCTTTCCTGTACAGAAATGGGGTTTTGGGTCGAATATGCCCATCATGACCCGCTAAACAACAGAAGATAGTTGAGAAAATTTAGTTGAATGTGGGATTAGTCTGATTAGGGAAATCTTATCGGGTTTGACATTTCGCTTAAGTCAAATGTGTCTTATATGACTGATTAGGCTAAGTCAAAAATTAATCCTTGATGACAGTAGGTTAATTCGTCAAATTTGAGGCTTAGACTTAGGCAATTTCATCGGGCAGATTAGGCGTTGAGTATAGCCTTAGCACTAAAGTTTAGTTTTTAGCCCAAGTCCAAAAGCGTTGAGTGCGTTGAGTGCACTCAATGCGGCGTTGAGTGTGTTGAATGCACTCAACGCCTTGCTGAGAGGTCTGCGACGCTAAGTGTAAAAGTGTTGAGTGCATTGAGTGTACTCAACGCGGCATTGAGTGTGTTGAATACACTCGACGCAATCAGGAAAATCTTGGAATCTAAGTTAAAAAGAGTTGAGTGCGTTGAGTGCACTCAACGCGGCGTTGAGTGAGCTTAATGCACTCAACGTCATCTAGTGAAAATTCTGTCTTAAGTTAAAAAGTGTTGAGTGCGTTGAGTGCGCTCAACGCGACGTTGAGTGAGCTGAATACACTCAATGTCATCCTATAAAATTCTATTTGTGTGAAAGCGTTGAGTGAGTGTTATACACTCAATGCGACGTTGAGTGAAGTTAGTTTTGTCGAGTAGTCTGGTCGGCGTCGAGTGCATTGACTGCACTCGACGCGGCGTCGAGTGTACTCGACGCCTTTCCCGTAAACTTGGGAAATTTCTCCAATTCTACGTATTTCCTCTAATAGCATAGTTTTGCTAAGTTAGAATCGCCGTGTTTCGGTTGAATCCGTCCAGTTTGAGTTCTATGGGTGTTTGGATATAAGGTTGGGTTTGGTTGGCTTGTTTTCGTGAATCATTGCACCTGGGTATGTTTTGATCTGTTTTTGGACTGTTGGGTTTGTGTTGGACCAGGTGGCCACCACCGCAGTACCGTTTTAAGACGTTTGGGTCTGTTAGATTGGTTTGAACAGTTTGGTTCCGACTCTGACCCGGTTGTTTTACCGGTGTTAATGATTCACGTGTTGGTGAGAGTTTAGTTTCATTTTCTTCTTCTTATCGTTAGGCTTATGCTGTATCTGTCCACTCTTGCAGATGTTCTCGGAGCATGATTCCGTTCGCACTTTGTGCAAATTTGTTTATCTTTGAATATTATAAGTTAACTCTTTCTTTATTAGCTTCTAGTTAGTTTGCTGTGTTTTGACAGCTATTCTGGGTTAGGTTGGTAATCTTACTACCCCTTTTGTTTACTGACAAGTTTGTTACCACTTGTTTATTTTTTGCTGAGGTATTCTTTTCTTGTGAATGTCTCAGGTTCAGGACAGTAGCCAGTTGAGCGGCTAGGTTTGTGTTGCTAGTGGACTGCTGTGTTGCAGAGGTTTTTCTTACCGTTGTGTGGTAGTTTTGTTATTTTCTTGTTAGTACAGACATACATGCTCACCAGTGAGTTCGTGTCAGCTTGTTGACGCATACTGGTGGTTTTATTTTGGAAATGATAATTACTTGGCTAAGCTGCTAGTTTAACTATTTTGTGGTTGTTTTACTTGTTCTCTGGGAAAGTTTTATGTTAGATTGTATGTTAGATATTTTAACTTATAAAAAGCATTAGTACTAGTATTTCATATGCCATCTTTCTAAAACCAAAGTCACTATCTTCTAGCTAACGTAAAAACTATTTTCATACTTATACTAAATCTAGAGTCTTGCATACCATGAGCTGTCCTTTGGGGATGTTTATACTCATGTAGGTGTTAATCAACATAATCAAAGTATTTTTCACAACGTATAACTATAATTTTCTAGTGGACTAGTTGATCCAATGTGCCGAGAGATACACCCATCTAAACTTAAACTGGTTTTTACTTAATAACTTATGCATTTCATATGAACTGTAGAGTTTGGAGTTTTGCCTGAGCGTCTGCAGTTATCCCCTGCACGGCGTGACATCACGACACATGTTTTCTCTTAATCTGATATAACTTAGATGTTAAGAAAATGCGGGTTGTGACAATGAAGATCCTCTTCATTTGAGACATTCATTTCGCAGTCCAAATTAAATCTGTCTAAACGTGTAAACTACTTTGTCTTTATAAAAAAAATAAAAAATTGATTTACTTAACCAGTTGAATAAATAAAGAGAAAATCTAGATCGGGAAATAAATAATATTCACTTGCCTCCAAATAAAAAAAAAATCTAGATTCCAAATTCTATCCATATCAAACCCAATCCTTCATGAACCCTCCTCTGTTAATAAATATGTTTATACTTTCTCCCCCAAAACTATATAAAGAAGTGCATTTAGATTTTAGCACCTCATTAGTCTTTTGGTGCGTATGACGCTCACGTCTATGTGCATCATGACCAATTTTATGCACTAAATCACATTTTCTGTCTTCAAATTTTTTTAACAAAAAAATCACAATATATTAATGTTGATATTTTTACAATCATTTTAAGTACCAAATTTTTCATATTTTGATTATTACTGAAAAAATACGATCGTAAAGTCATGCATTATAATCGTAAAATGACATTACAACAACAACAGTCAAGCATGTATCCCACTATAGTGGTATCAGTTATTTCAAGTCTTTATAGGTCTCCCCCTCCCTCGATTAACATGACTAGTGACTAGACTCTCACAACGCATACCAAGCGCCTCTAATGGTCTCACTTGTACATGCACAAACCATCTTATACAAGCTTCTCACATTATCTCTGCAATTGGTGCTACTCCTGTCTTAACCCTGATACATTCATTCTTAATTTTATCCAGTTTTGCATATCCACACATCCAGCTAAGCATTCTCATCTCCGCAACTCCCATTTTTTGCTCATGTACACACTGCCCAACACTCATAAACATAGAGCATTGCTAGTCTAATTGATGTACGATAAAACTTGCCCTTATGTTTTAATGGTCCTTACGATCATATAAGTTCCATGACGCGCCTCTCCACTTTAACCAACCCGCTTGAATTCTCCGTGTCACATCTTTATCAATACCTCCGTCATTTTGAACCATCCATCCAAGATACTTAAAACACTCACTACGAGAAATATCATGATCACCCAACTTAATAACAAAGTCATTCGCCCTTCTTGCACTGCTAAATTTAAGCACCATATACTCTATCTTTGCCTTGCTCAACCTAAAACACTTTTTTCTTAAGTGTCACACCAAGAATCAAGTTTTGCGTTTACACCATAGCATGTCTCATCGACCAAAACGATATCATCCGCAAACAATAGATATCAAAGTATTGTTTGTTGAACATGTCTGGCGAGCTCATCCAAGACATTACGATCAAAAAATGATAAAACGAGCGTAATGACATTTTATGATCGCAATGCATGGTTTTATAATTGTATTTTTTAAATAATAATTGAAATATGGATAATTTGGTACTAAAAATAATTGCAAAAATACGAACACTAATATTTTAAGATTTTTTTTATATTTTTTTATAAGTGTAAAAATTTGATTTAGTACATAAAATTGATCATGACGCACATAAAAGTGTGTGGCGACTCATCAAAAATTTCTCCTCATTAAGGTATTAATGGAGAGGAGGGGAATATTTTTTTATGAGTAAATGTACGAACACTGTTACATTGAGAATATTAAGCATGAATAGCTACATCAATAACAAAAATCCACTACAAGAAAAATCCTTATTAGCTAGGGGAAGAATCCCTTGCTAAATCAAAAAATTCGTTGCTAATTTATATTAGCAAAAAATTTAGCAACAAATAACATTCCTTTCTATATTGAGCCTAACTAAATTTAGCAAGGATGTTTTTCGTTGCTGTTTTGCAAGAATATTTTAGCAACGAATATATTGCTTGCTAATTTAGCAAGGGATAATACCTACAAAAATTTCGTTGCTAATCACCATCAAATAATTTTGATCCTAATATTACCTAGCATTAAAATTGTTGCAAATTTTGATGCTAATAAATGTCAAATCAAAGAAATAAATATATTTATAATACATTATTTCATGAATAAATTGATGATGAATCATTTTTTAAAATAATTAATATTAAAAATATTTGGTATCAATTTTATTTTAATAATAACACTATATATCACAAATAATTTTTAATTAATTTTATTTTAAATTAAGCCAAATTAAAAATTTATTTAATTATAATATACAATACTATTTTGATTAAAACTATGCTCATAAATTTTTAGCAACATGCACTATAATTAAAAGACACGTGATTGAATATATACAATGCGTGTAGACCCAATGTCGAGCTCATATAACCAAATTTTCATATATTAACAAACTACGTATACACTCAATATCGAGCTCATATAACCAAATTTTCATATATATTAACAAACTTTAATATAACATGAAACTTGTTTTCATACATGAACAAACTAATTACATATATATATATCATCAATCATTTATATATACATCATCAAACTTTCATACATCATCAAACTTCCATACATCATCAAACTTCCATACATCATAATCATCAAACTTTCCAACATCATGATCACCAAAATTTAATATATAACCAAAACATCAATATAACAAAAATAAAGTGATCTAACATAGAATTGAACCCCAAAACTACACAAAAATAAACAAAATCAACAACTATGATTGAGTATTTTGTGGATCTGAAGAATGACGATTTTCAAAAGGTTGACGTTGAGTGGAAGCATGAGTTTGACTTTCAACTTAATATTGAGCATGAAGATGTTGACTTGGTACTGGAAAATAACCATGAGAAGTATAATATTCGGGAGCTGCAGCTGAAAAATAGCCAGGACCTGGAGCAGAGAAATGACCTGAAGAATTATATAGTCTTGGATCATCATATAATTTAAATGGACAATAACAGTAATAGTGATCACTCAGAGCACACCATCAACAAAAGTAAAGTAAGACGTGAAATTCATGTAGTTTTGTTCACTTAATATAGATCTTAAGTCATCCATGTACCAATTGGTTTCGGGTTATACACAAGTTCTTAAATGGTATTAAAGAAGTCAGACCCAACAACTCACTTCCATATCAACCAATTAAAAAATAAATCTGTGTTAGATGAAAAGGACAGTACACAAAATGGTGTGTTGAGAATATAGTCCTCACATAGAAATTTTTAATATGCATGTTCACTTAGGCTTCGTTTGGCTCGACATTTTACCGCCTCCGTTTGGAGCAAACGCCGCAGGACGACGGGTAAACAAACGGCCGCCGGCGGCGTTTGCTCCGTTGCACCCGCGGCAAGGAGGAAACGGCCCTGATCCGCTCCGTTTCGACCCCCACCTCTCCCCATCCGGTTCCAAAGTAGTGTTTCGACCCACCGGATGCACCCGCCACCGCCGAACCAAATGCATCCTTAGTATAGATTTTAAGTCCCTCCACTTACAACTAATTTGTTGAGTTGAATTCATAAGTTCTAATAGTAATCATACACTGTGAAATATATTTCCAAAACTTTAAACTAGTTATACATTATTATGAAATCATTGATTAATGATGATAGAGAACTAGGGAAGAGAATTCGATAGTAGTTGAGCCAAGCAACTAGAGATTTAGTGTCAAAACGTAATCACCCCCTTAATTTAAGTGACTCACTTATCTCCTAGACGAGTTTTGTAGCAATGATTCAAGCTATCTCGTTTATTTTTAACTATGTAAACCAACAAAAGATAAGTTTCACCCCGAAGGAGGATCAATAGAGTCCTGCGTATGGCAATTAACCAAGACATGCATCCGGGTATGCAACATATTTTGGTCCGGTTTGAATTTTAGAACCATGAACAATGATCCGGGTGCGATTCCTTCATTTTATTATCCAGACCAAACCGCAACCACAACATATAAGTTTCTAGCGGTTTCAAATTTTCTAGACCCGATCTGGACCAAACAACGGCCTATTCAATATTACTAATGTATTATAATAATATATTATTATTATTTTTTCATCATTACCCCAAATAATCCCCCCCCCCAAAAAAAAAAACTTCTACAACCCCCACTTATTATGCTAATATGAATATATAATGTCTCATGCTTATGAGTCATCACTTTTCAATTTTCACATTAAAATTCAAACTTAATATCAACATGGGTATGCAACATATTCAAGGAAATCAAACCCGTCTTGATTCCCTAAAGAACTCAAAAGACATTGAGTCATTCCTAGATTCTCGTTTGAAAAACAGCGAACTGGGCGCTGTCCAGCGCCCAGTTCGTGATTTTCAGCGAACTGGGCGCTGCACAGCGCCCAGATCGCTGATTTTCAACGAACTGGGCGCTACACAGCGCCCAGATCGCTGATTTTCAGCGAACTGGGCGCTGCACAGCGCCCAGATCGCTGAATGTGCAGCCCAGATCGCTGATTTTCAGCGAACTGGGCGCTGCACATCGCCCAGATCGCTGATTTTCAGCGAACTGGGCGCTGCACAGCGCCCAGATCGCTGATTTTCAGCGAACTGGGCGCTGCACAGCGCCCAGATCGCTGATTTTCAGCAAACTGGGCGCTGTAGCGCTTCGCTATCGCTCGCCTTCTCACCCTCGGCGGAGTAGTATGAATGGAACACTTCACCAGAGCCCGATCACTTCACTCTCAAGAAAGTAGCGAAACCTTTGCGATGCAGCTTAGAAAAGCATTTTCCAATCATCACTCACGCAAAGGATCCATACAACCGCCAACCCGGACACAAGAACGTAGACTCGCTTGGATGCTCTTTTTCTAAAGAAAGTTGCGCATTACTCCGAATGGCATCCGGTTGTAGGCATAGACCCAGTGCTCCGAAGTCAATGTGGTCTTCACTTCTCCGGCGGTCAGCGGTGGTATCAGGAATAGGCCTTGAAGTTCGACTTAAAGTAAAGAGGGTTGAGTCTTCAAAAAGGTCTCAAGGATAAGCTACATAAGCAATGTCTTTCTTTTACTCCCGGCTCGATGTGGTAACATCACCCTTTGTCACGATCAAGGCTGGTAAGTCCATCGGTCCACAAAGTTGTCCATGTACCAGTAGAAGATTCGGCAGCTACCGCAGCCCCTACTTCCTCAGGTGGAACTCCGGGTTAAGGAGTTACTCTAAATGTCGCCAAGATATCAGTATCTTTCGTTTCATATTCAGGAGTCTAAGAAGTCAATTTGTACTCTTTCACACGGTTTCCTCGGCTCTGAATCCAAGACTTGCTTTAGTCTTTGTTTGTGCTCCCTACAACACATGAATTCAGAATTCTCACAACGACAAGGTCTACTCGACATAGATTAGGCGTGAATGAAACTACTTTCTAGAAGAGGAATGCTAGCGACATCCCTTGCTCTAGAAAGACTTCCCCCTCCCTCTGCTAGAGCTACATTTTACTTTATTTACATAGATCTCTGAAAGTCCACCTAGTGTCAACTATGTTCACCTATGGGGGGGGGAATAGGTGACGTGCATCGTTTTTGCGGAATTTAAATTGTACCTGCACACAAAAATAAAACAACACAGCACAACAGAGTACACAAGCTATTTATAGTGGTTCCCCGACTTGGGTACATACACTTTCCCCCTTCGACCTATCTCCCAACCAGGGACGACTCGGTCACTTCTCCAACAGGATTGAAATCCAATCCTTGCACTATCGGAAGGAACCCTTCCATACGTAGGAGTCAACACTCCCACAACCCGGGTTGCACTCAACCCTTACAACTAGGAATCACCGTTCCTTTACAACAAAAGTAAAACTAGAATGTACAAGAGATACAAACTACGTTTGGAGACTTAGGTGTCCCTCTTCGTTGACGACGTGTTTTTGAAGTCCACGAAGAGTCCACTACCCAAGATCTCACTTGGAGAGAATCTCCCCGGAACCGGCGGCGGCAAGATGGGCGGCGGCTAGGTTCACGGGATCGGCGGCAACAACGATGTGCGGCTGCTGTTCTTTAGAGATCCAAACTTCGTAGCGAAGCTAGCTAGGTCTACCAACGGCCATACTAGGATCAATCGTCTCGATCGATTCGAATGGGGAAGATTTTCCCGATCTACAAATCGAGAGACAAGAGATCTCCGGTTAGACACGTAAGACGCTGAGCTTAGCTAGGCTTCTGTCGCAGGAGGATCTGGGCGAAACCACGATCAACCGGTGAACAACTTGGCGCGAGCGGCGGCAGCGGCGGCGGAGCGGAAACGGCGATCTAGGTCACGTCGCGGCTCGCGTATTTCTTTTCTTCTTCGCTGCTTTTTCTGTTCAAAAATACCCGTGTATTTATACACACGTATACTCCTAAATGACCGTTGTGGGTCCCACCTGAAGAAAACCCTAGTTCCGGTTCAACATAGTCCCAGCGGGAGAATCCGGTCCAGCAGCTTCCAGAGAAATTGCTAAGTCAAAATCGGCGAGAATCGAAAGTGATTCTCGACGAATCGGCGAGAATCAGTTAGTAATTCTCGACGATTCGTCGAGAATCACTAGTGATTCTCGCCGAATCACTTGTTGATTCTCAACGAATGTTACTTGGCCATGATCTGCTTCGACGATGGGTTCGGCGAGAATCACTAGTGATTCTCGCCGAATCTTACTTGGCACCGTTTTGTGGTAGTCGGATAGAGTCGGCGAGAATCACTAGTGATTCTCGACGATTCGGCGAGAATCACTAGTGATTCTCGCCGAATCGGCGAGAATCACTTGGTGATTCTCATCGAATTATACTTGGACGAATTTTTCGTCTTTCCACCCAAGAGCTGCTCCTTGACCCATCCTTGCTCCATGTCTGCTCTTGTATAAACACGGCCCTGTACTTAAAAGTAAGTGCACTCCAATAGAGAGAGTACACGTAGGCCAATACACTGATCTGCTCAACGAGGGATTACGTCGTGCAGACCCGTGTATATTGACCTACTGCACCCTGACATTGGTGTGCACTTAGCGTGGAATAACTGCAAGCACAACTTAAGAGGTTTCATCAAATACATTGTGAATTCATCTTAGCTTGACAGGTGGCTTCCTCAAATCCAGGTAATTGTGGATACAATACCCAACAATCTCCTTGCCTTTGAGCTAATCCCTCTTTCATTCTCTCCCTTCCTCAATCAGATTCCCTTTTTTCTTTGCGCATCTTCGGTTGGCTAGTGAAGTTCTTTCTATTGAAGTATCCGTTGCAATCGATCGAGCTGCTCTGGTAGGGGTCACATCCTGATCCTGTCCAATATCGCTTCCCTTCTTTGAAATCTAGATCTTCTGTTTAGCGAATCGAAGGAAGCAAGAAAGCAAACAGGAGCTCATACTTAGATCAGAGGACGCTCATCCGCAGCAGAGGCTTCGGGTGGAAGGAATGAATCAAAACACAAAACACAAAAAACACTAGAATTCCGTTTTTCAATAGATTTTCAAAGGGCCTCAAAAACCTGGGAAAGTAACAAAAAGCAGAAAAACTAGAACTATGACTTTCTTCCCCTATACGAGAAATAGGGCATATTTAGTCCAAGCAAGATAATAGGTGAGCATATAGAAATAAGCTCAGGAAGGGAGCATCAATTTCTTAGTTTAGTTGACTCCGTTGAGCTTTCATTTGAGCTCTAATTTGGTTGTCTAAGACGGTGAAATAAGGACTTTGACGTATGTTAGCCTGTCAAGATTGAAGTCTGTTTGAGATAACTCATGGGTCCAAGTAGTTTCCATGGGCAAGCATTTCTACAACCGTCCGGAACTCGAAGATGATTTTCAGCGAACTGGGCGCTGTCCAGCGCCCAGATCGCTGATTTTCAGCGAACTGGGCGCTGTCCAACCCTTCTATCTGGATGCATAATTGTTGTTCTACAAATACAACAAAACAAATAATTACTTATTACATAAAACGAGAATGTCTTCTTTTGATAAATGCAATAACTATGATATTGTATCAAATTAGACATTAACTTTCAAATAACAAACAATTTATTCTATGATGATCAAAGTAATGTTTGTTGATTTTTTTTAATATCGTACTCAATAATAGAAGTAGAAATGGTATAAACTTTATCCTTTTTAATGAAAATTTAGAGCTAACATTTTTTAAAGAAACATAAACTTATTCAAATCATCAAAGATGTCCAAAGAGAGTAGCATTGAGCTTCCAAGAAAAGAAATTGTAACACACTATGCATTGAGATAAGATATCTCATCACAAGTTCCGATACTAAACATTGATCACAAGCTTCATACTTTCAACATTAAGAAAATTACTATGCATCCAAACCTTGCCTATCAGCCATGTATAAACTAATTAGATAAAGCTAATCTCTAATAGTCCACCCCTATCGTCCGCCGCCGACTATCGCCGATCGTGTAATCAGTGGCAAAAACCGGCATTAGTACCGCCACCGCCGCCAAAAACCACCAATCTGGATGGTCTTCTCTGCAAGAGAATATCATCTGGATATAAAAGCATAACCGGAAAAGTCTTCAGCAGGAAAACCACGATATTGTGGTGATCTCTGTCTAAGTATCCTTCTTTGAGGCTTAAAATTGGGGGAGACCTACTTTGTCTCTTCACATTATGAATAGCACTTATCCTTCGATCGTTTCTTCCCCTTGGAGATGTCCGAGTATGAGGGGACCGCGTTCTAGATCTTGATGGTGATCTTGTATGCTCACGTGCTAAATGTGGGGGTCTTCTATGCGGATAAAACTATGTTGCCTTCTAGATGAAGAATGCTACAATGACTGAGAATCAATCCTGCTGTCAATTATAGGGGAATAATACCTATTTGCATAACCCGGGTTGAATAACCTAGAACCATATCTACTATCCCTTCCCCTACCTGCATTAAAGCATTTTCCAGGACTAACATTCCTAGAATTGCTAACTTCAGCCAACATGTGAAAATCTTCATCACTATCTATGGATGATCCCCTTCTTGTAGACAAAAAATGGGTTGAAGACTGTTCGAAGCTTTTACAGTGGACACAACACCAAAAAATGGGTTGAAGCTGCCCGCCACTTTTATAAGGAGTTTTGTTGTTTGCCAATGAGAAGCCACAACACTTCTTCTTGCTATTGTTCACGTGCAGATTTCTGTCTGCAGAAATTGCTTTTCTAAGCTCCCGCAATAAACAGTCCGCAGCTCTCTAGACTGACTCAACCTTGTCACACTTATGCAGGCCGCTGGAGGAGGTACAGTCCGCACAATTGCAGTCCGCACAAATTGTTTGCAGTTTTTGCTATTTCCTGTGCTACCGCTCTTCAACAATTTCAGACTGCAAAAATAGGCCGCAGGTTTTACTATTTTTGGTCAACCTTGGTAGGCTTTAGCATACACTCTTCCGCAAGAATTAATTACCTATTTATACACTCTTCAACAATGGTAGCTTCCACAAGGTATTCTAAGACTACAATCACATACCTCATGCAAAAAATGAATATCGGCTTTAATATGTTTTTGTTCTCTAATGAAGAACATAGTCATTGGAAATAAGAATAATGTCTTGATTATAAAAAGAAAGAGGCATCATAGCAGGATACTACCAATTGTTTTTTGTTTTTCCTGTCCAAGAATATACATTTTCGCCAACTTAGCTATAATAGCATGATGTGAACCGCTTATTAGAATATATGTCTGCATTATTAGCATAAAGTAATTCACAAATCTTCAAGTGCCAGTGAGTAATGTACGATACATAAAATGTTTCCCAGGACGCGATAATTAAATCAACTTCAAACTTGTCTCCTGCATGTATGAACATCGCTTAAAATGTCATCATTATTTGCAATAATCAAAGCCTGAAGATATGCATGTATGTGAGGATTTGTAACCCAACATACCCCCATCTGAAAGAAGATCGAAAGCTAATTGCCTATAAATAGGTAATTGTAACACACTCTTCCGCTAATTATAACACACTCTTTCGCATATACTCTTCCGCATCATTACAACTTGCTAATTGATTTAACATCCAAAGCTCATTGATGGAATAAAAAAACACAAAAAAATTAAGATTCTCTTGGGCATTTGATCAAACAAAATGTGCGCATATTGTAAAAGAGGAAACAAAAGAAGCTATAATACATCAAAATGGAAGCCACTGGGAGTTGCAAAGGGGAGGAATGTTATACCTTGCCGATGTCAACGAAGTGGAGGGGCCGGGAGTATATGGGATTTCCGTTGTGCTCTGCTGCACGGGATGAGATTTCCGGTGTGCTCTGCTGCTCGGGATGGAGTTCTGGTGTGCTCTGCTGCTAGGGATAGGGTTTCCGGCTCTGCTGCTCGGGATGGGAAGGATGATCCCCAGCTGCTCGGAATGAGAAGTACGAACCCCGATGAGTTAGAAAATCACTGAATGGTGAAGAGGGAGACGAGAACACGCAGAGCTTACCAAGATCGATCGGACTGGGATATGGAGGCCGATTCACCTGGAGGAAGAAGCTAGAGTCACATCACTCTAGAGCAGGGCCGGAAAAACTCGTCGGAGTATAGAACCTTCGCGGCGATATTGCACGGGAGAGAGATCGAGCAGCTGGGCTAGATTTCACGAGAGAGGATCACTCACCTGCGCGAGATTTCACGGGAGAGGGATTGAGTGCTAGGGTTTTTTTTATTTATATTAAATCCAATTTATTTTATTAAAGTGGTAATGAAATAAAATGGAGGGAAACAAAAAATTTCCCTCCATAAAGTGCATTCTTTTTTTTTTGTAATTTTAATTTTAGAATATACACAATCATTTATACTTAATTTATTTGTAAATTATTAACATTCAAATAAAGTGCCTTATACGTAATATTATTTTGTTCTTCATCAGTCTAGATTCAAATGGGTTAATGACATCGGTAATGACGTACAATGCAAGTATGAATGTTTAGTATCCTCCGTCTCCATTCTTTTTTAGTTTGTTTTCGATGAATTATCTGATCAATCCTTCAAACAAGCATTTATATATTATCAGATCATACTTGTGATAGTTACACGATTGATTTACTTGTCACCAAATATACAACTTTCACAAATATTTAATGTGTTTCGTTTTATCGTATATCTATTAAAATAAGTTTTTTTTTCAAATTTTATTTGTGGTTTGCACGTAACAATTTGGTCTGTACTTAGAATATTTTGATGTGCACATAAAATTGGTTTGCACGTATCTAAATTCGGTTTGCACATAACATTTGCATATTTTAATGCAAAAATTTTAGCATGAAATTTCTGGAAGGAAAAATTTCGTTGCAATTTAGCAACAAAATATTTCGTTATTATTTTTGCAACAAAAAATTTCGTTGCTATTTTTGTAGCTAAAACCAAATATTATATTCGTTGCTAAATTCGTTCTAATTAGCAACAAACTAGTTAACATTTCTAATTTTCGTTGCTAAATCATGTTTTTCTTGTAGTGATCAATCAAACAATAAACTACTAAGTAGATACAACTCCACACGGTGAGAATCGAACCTATGATCTCCCCGTTGGATCAGGATCCTCTACATTTCACATGAAATGAATACTATTTATTTCATGGTGGAGATTAAGGCTCCGTTTGGCACGGTGACGGCACGGTCTCGGCGATCGTAAACGCATGAGTTAAACTGTCATTCGTCAAGGATCATCTAACAAACATCATACGTTTGAACATAAAAGTGGATGAAGTTCCTTAGGTGAGAACTTACAAATGAGAATTTAATCCTCATGTTCATGACCATCACCACCATGTCAAACGGAGCCTAAATCATCTTAATTCAAGGGCTCATATTAATTGAGCTATTAAATATCTACTTACACATTACCAATCTGCCTTACCTTTTCTTGGTCCCTCTTTTAACAAGAGTCATTGGATTAAGATGATTTCAGCTCTATTTGGGGGGGGGGGGATTTATTTTCACTCGTCAAACGGTTACAACCACATGAACCGAATAAGTGAAACTAAGTCCCCTCAAACGGAGCCCTAATCTCTACCATGAAATGAATAGTATTCATTTCATGTGAAATTACATGTACAAGACGTATACGCCTTGTATATGTATTTTTAGGAAAAATGATCAACACAAAAATTGTAGATATCATTTTTGTGTTGAACACTTTTCTTAAAATTACATGCACAATATGTACTTTAAAAAGATGCGAAAAATTATGATATTTTTAGATACGACTAGCCAGTAATGAATTACGGATCGCCTTTTAAAAAAACCAATTTTTGAAGAAGATAACTCAAACAATCACCATCCTCCATCGCGCCCTAGTGGGATACCCTGGTCCCCCACAAGCAAAAGCAACCCTTGCGCACCCCACAAGGCCTTGTATGGCAGAGCCCAATCACTCCATGTTACCCAACCCTCACTCCTCCTACCCCCCAAATCCGTCCCCACCACCCCCTTTCCCGGCAATCTCTACATATTTATACTCTCCCTCCTCCCCCTTTCCATCCCCGCCCATCCCTTCTCTCCCTCTCTCTACTCCTCACACAATCATGTGCAACTCCAAGATCCACGGCAGGCCGGTTCTCCAGCCAGCCAGCAATCGCTTCTCGTCCGCCGCCGAGCCAAACGACTCCATGAAGAAGCCGCTGCTTTCCGAGAAGCTGTCTCCGGCTCCCCTGCCGCCGGAGCAAGCCGTTTTGAAGAGGAGGAATGACCCAAACGGCCTGAACTCGAGCAGCGAGAAGCCGCCGGCTTCGAGGCCTCCCGTAATGGTGAGAAAGAAGTCGAAGAGGGAGAAGATGACTGCGGAGGCGGCGGCCGGCAGCATTGCGGCGGCGCAGAGGGAGAAGGCGACTCTGTTGCAGCAGCAGAGGAAATTGAGGACCGCGCATTATGGGAGGACGGCGGGGAAGCTCAAGAGCGAAAGGGCTGCTGGTGATTCAGGGGGTAATGTGGAGGTGATTCAGGGAGAGAAAAGATGCAATTTTATTACCGCTAATTCAGGTTGTTGGAATACTTCTGAAGTTCTCCCCCCCTGGTTTTCATTAAGCTAATGGCGATTTGAATTTCTTGGCCCTGTTTTTCTTTCGCAGATCCTCTTTATGTTGCATACCATGATGATGAATGGGGTGTTCCTGTTCATGATGACAAGTAACTCTCTCTCTCTCTCTCTCTGTCTCTGTCCCCTTCTTCTTCTTCTTCTTCAAATTCGAATCCTCTGTTTGTTTATAAAAATTCCTCTGGTAATGTCTGAACATATCTCTTCCCTCGTCTCCAACATTCTAATCCTCTGTTTTTTTTTTAAATTTCCTTGCAGAGTTCTATTCGAATTGTTAGTATTGAGTGGATTTCAGGTGGGGCTGGATTGGACCACCATACTGAAGAAGAGAGAGGAATTCAGGTGGAAAGAAACATAGAAATTATTTTCCGATTTGCATAGAAAATCAGACCAATAATAGCAGTTAAAACTAAAGCTTCTGTCTTTGTTTACAGAGCAGCCTTTGATGGATTTGACGCAGAGGAGGTGGCGAAATTCACAGAGAAACAGATTAACTCCATATGCTCAGAGTATGCAATGGAACAGGGCAGAGTCCGCGGCGTTGTAGACAATGCTATCACAATTCTCGAGGTATTATTTTCTGTCAATTTCATTTCTTTTTTCCTTCAACATCTACTGAAAGAGAATATTGCTAGCCTGGGCTCGCAAATATGCTCGCCGGACAGAGCAATCGTCGCAGCAAAGCTCTGCAGAGAGGGATGCTCTGTTTAGATTCTTAGGGTCTGTTTGGGGCGGCGTTTTTGCTGCCGTGAGATTGAGAAGAAAATGAATGCAATTCATGAAATCAATGCAAAAAAAAAAAAACGAGCGACAATCAATGAAATCAATGAATGTTCCCCAAAATTTTTATAGGAGTGGAAATAGGTTAGACGTTCTATTTATCATTGAGCTCACCTATTTTCTATTTATCATAAAAATAAGCTTATAATTGGATTTGTATTTAGAACAGACCCAGATCAGATTATTAAAGCTTGGCCTATAAGCCTGTAGGCCGGCATTTATTATTTTTAAATAATATATAATATAAATTTATTATATAAACATAAATATTAATTAAATATAAATTAATTATATATATTTAATTACTAATCATATATTAAGAGAGATTTTTGAAAAATGAATTATTAAATAGATTTAAGTAGGCCTACAACCCAGACCAGACCTACCAGTTTTACAAAATAGGTCAGACCAGACCTATATTTTGCCCTACATCAGACAAATAGGTCAGGTTCAGACCCAAAAATACTAATCTAGGCCGGACCCATAAATAGTAATCCGATCGTGACACGAAAGCGAAAAGTATATTAGAAAATCGAGCGACGATCAAAATACTATGCTCGGAAACCGCGTGTAATCGAAGTGCTATTGTGCCGGAAAACTAGTGCAATCGGAGTACTGTAGTGTCCATTTAGGGTCGCTCATGCATGTTTTGAATGAAAATCCTCTTCATTTAAAGTGATCTGAATAGTATTAATTTTACAGTTCAAATTTATGTCTCACTACTCCAATGAGTTCATTAATTTCATATTTTTATATTTTTTTAATAAAAAAATCTATACCATTAAATCAAATGAAAATACATTCATTATGAAATAGACCTTCATTTGAGGTCCCAACTGAAGAGAATCACGATATTTGCGTTACATATAGTATTGATGATATAAATATCTAAACTAAAATATGATGTTGCGGATAATCTTTTCACAACAAATTTCTCGCACATACATAATCTATATTTTTTTGATATAATTGTGTGACATCGTTTAATTTTCTATCTTATATTATCAAAAGTTTAGATGATCGAAAAATGGTGTTAATATTATGAAATTGAGCACTGTTTTCAAATTTTCGTTCCGTGCAAAAGTGTTTTTCTCTTTTTACTGATGACATAAATTAAAATCCGGACTGAAATTTTAAAACGGAGCCCGGTGTCAAAAATCTCTCCTATTTGACACGGCATTAGGGTTTGTCAATGCGATGGATATGAACCGACGATCGTAAACTCCCGATCTCACCTAAGGAGCTAGCTTCATCCACTTTTATGTTAAAAATTAGTTTTTTTAATGACAATCATAATTATTGTCGTGTCAAACATGTATTCCTTTAATTTATACGCTGTTGTTGCATGCGCAGGTGACCAAGGACTTCGGCTCACTGAACAACTACTTTTGGGGCTTCGTAAACCACAAGTCCCTCTCCCCGGGATACAAAACCAGCCGAAAAATCCCAGCAAAAACCTCCAAGTCTGAATCCATCAGTAAAGATCTCGTCCGCCGAGGCTTCCGATTTGGAGGCCCCACGGTCGTCCACTCCTTCATGCAGGCCGCCGGCCTCACCAACGACCACCTCCTCTCCTGCCCCCGTCACCACCAGCTCCTCTCCCTCCACTGAAACCCTGCACCCAATGTATAGTGAGCCACAACTTTAGGGTTAGGATTATGGTTTGCATAACTATCATAACATGTTCTAAATCACATAATATTAATTTTTGATATTTTTACAATTATTTTAAATTTTTCATTATTTTTGAAAAAAATTCGATCGAAAAATGACTTGACAAAAAAATACATGATTTTTGAATTGATTTTTTTTAATACGAAAAAAAACTTAAAATGATTTTAAAAATATTGACATTTTATAAATTGTGTAAAAAAATATATTTTTAGATGCTTAAAAATGTGATTTGGAGAATATAATACACCATGTTCTAAAGAGAAGAAAGGGGACAGCGTGCATGTGGAGGTCGGAGGGCAGACAAGTGCATGTGCTGTGCGTCAGGGTTTGGCTCTTTTGCACGTGACCCCCTCACCACCCCACGCCTTCATTATTATTCCTTCTCTTTAGTCCCACATTATTCTCTTCTTCTTTTTTCCTAGCTAGCTCTAGCCTCTAGGTGAGGGATATTAGTTAATTAGTGGTTAATTAACTGGCTTATAAGTTGTATAACACATGCTTAATTTCTCCTGAGTGAACAAAAAATGTTACCCAAATAAAAAAGATCGAGCAATATTATAAGCACATCAATTTACGTCATTGACAGTCAAATTTTATTGACACACTAGATTATTTTATTTTCACACCAACACGTTATTGACACATCAAATTTTAAAATCGATATTGACACACCAAAATGACTATGATTCTACTCTCCTTTCTATATGTTATTTTGACACAAAAATAACTATTGATTAATAATAGAAAATCATTAATAGTTTGCATAGTTCAAAACGAACTAAATGCTCTCGATTTTTACACACCTCAAATCGAAACCAACCGAAAATATATACATATATAGTTCTCTTTTAGATTGGTTTTGCTATTATTCATGCATTTCTCATAGCATAAAGATTAAGCTCCATATTTTTTTTATCGCAAAAATAATTGTGTGGCAACTAATCGATGCGTCATGATCTACCCATAAGGATGAGAAATTTGCAACTATTGCATCTCAATTTCATTTTGTTAGAGTATGGTGCACCCTAAAAAAATCAATTTTACTGACTAAGTTCAAATCAACTCAATCAAATATGCTTCAAATTATGCATTTTTGGACTCCATGAACTCATCTCAAAATGCCCAACCTTTTATGCATCCAACAATATGCACAACAGGATCTTTCATGCTCATGACATAAACAAAATTTTAGAGCATCCCTAAATTACTGTTTATGTACTGTGAGTGTTGGTGTAAAATAAATCTTCTCCTTACAAATCTTAAAGATATTGCAAGCAACCAAAGACTATCATCTTCCCTTTCTTTTAGCTCTTCATATCCACAAAAACAAAATTCATACAAATATTAAGCAACAGACTAGTTCGATCGATCTAAAAATTAATAGTGATTCTTACTCGATCGGGATTCCTACATGTTGTTCTTATAATATATAACATGTAAAAATCGTTCTGCAAATTGCAAGGAAAAGAAAATGAAGAAAGGATTTGCATATATAGATACAAAAATATATGAGGTATCAGGATTAATATGAGGATGAAGAGGGGAGGAGGAGGATCCTTACGCCATTTGAAAGACAATGTCGGAATTGAGAAGAAACAGCTTGTTGGGTACATTGGTTTAAATGTATCTGATTTGAAGAAGTCTCACCCCACTCAATGATATACATCAAAATGTATTTGATGTATTTTGAGTTGCCTTGTGCAGGTTAAGTATTTGCAGGGAAAAGCTGAAAAGATTCTAAGTCAATGTGTCGACACCTAGGAGCAAAGTGTCGACATTTAAGAAGACTTGTGTCGACACCCAGGCAAGCAGTGTCGACACTTGGAGTAATTGTGTCGACACCAGGGTTGCAGAGTCGACACCAGACAGAAAGTGTCGACACATGAAGGCTGTGTCGACACTGAATGAAGAAAAGTCCAGTGAAGCAGTGTCGACACTTAACAGCAGTGTCGACACCTAGAGGAACTGTGTCTACATCAGAAAGTGTCGACACTTAGAAGCTGTGTCGACACTCAGCAAAAGTCAGCAAAGTCTAAGTATAAGTGTCGACATAATGAACAATGTGTCGACACTCAGCAGAAGACTCAACACTTGAAGAAAGTGTCGACACAAGAAAGAATGTGTCGACACACAGCGGAAGACTCAACACATGAAGAAAGTGTCGACACTAGGATGCTGTGTTGACACTCAGCAAAGTTCAGAAAATTCTAAGTACAAGTGTCGACACAAAAGAAATGTGTCGACACTCAGCCAAAGTCTCAACAGCAGAAGAATGTGTCGACACAAGGAGCAGTGTCGACACTCAACAAGTATCAACACAGAAGGCATGTGTCGACACCAAGAAGATGTGTCGACACTGAACAAGTTCAACATATGAAGATGTGTCGACACAAAGGAGTTGTGTCGACACTTACAAGAATTCAACTAAGTGCTGAAGAACAAGAAGTTGTGTCGACACAGAATATCAGTGTCGACACATGATGAAGAAGCTGTGTCGAGAAGCAAATTCTACAACACAAGGAGTTGTGTCGACACCTTGAAGGCTAGTGTCGACACTTAGTCAACTTGTGTCGACACTTAGTCTACAAGTGTCGACACTTAAAGACAGACTGTCTCGACACTTTCAGACAGTTACAGTTATTTCAAGAACTGACTGGATGACTTGACAGCTGTCATTCCAGCCGGTCTACTGCACCTGTCAGAGTTGTCAGAAAGCTATTAGGAACCGGATTAGCCGGTCACCATGAAGAAGGCCTATAAATAGGCTTATACTGTCAACAGAAAGAGATGATTCAACAGATGATCAAGTGATTGAAAAAGAAAAGAAGATCTAGCTATTCATTGAGAAATCAAGTGAAGGTCTAAGTAGTTGGAGAGAGAGAGCTCCATCCAAGAAGACAGCCGTTGGAACCAGACTGTGAAGAAGGGTTTAAACCTAGTTCTGATTCTTAAGTTGCAGTGATTGAAGATCAGCTGCAGAGAATCAATCGTATTGTGTTCTACATTCAAGAAGCTTTGAAGAAAAGCCAAGTGAGATTGTTCTCAGCAGAGTTCATTCAAGAACTCATCAAGAACCTATCAACTCATCTCTCTATTCAGAGTTGTAGGTATATACACTTTGTATTTTATATTTCTTGTAGGATCCTTAGGGATCTGAGTTGTAAGCCTGTAATTATAAAGGCTGAGTGGTAGGGCATGTGTGCCTGAGTGTAGGAGATTCTTATCTCTGAGTGTAGGCCTGTTGTGGCTGAGTGTAGGCCTGTTGTGGCTGAGTGTAGGCTTTGTGAAGAAGCTGCGTGTAGGTCTTTGGAGAAGACTGAGTTGTAGGGCCTTGGGCCTGAGCTGTAGGAACCTGTTTTGGGGTTCTGAGTGTAAGATCTGAGGATCTGAGATAGTGGAGGAGTTTGGCCGAATCTAGTACACTACTAGATAGGCGAAGGGGGAAAGTGGATGTACCCAAACCTTGGGGAACCACTATAAACCTGTGTGTTCACTGTGTGCATGTGTTATTCTGTGATTGCTGATTGATTGCTGTGAAAAAGTAGTTATAATTATGTGATATAATCTGAATTCTGCCTAAAAAGTAAAAAAGATTTAAGTCACCTATTCACCCCCCTCTAGGTGATAAGGTACAATTTCTTTCAAGTGGTATCAGAGGGAGGTTACTCAAAAAGGGACATAACTGTCTGAGTAGATCCTATTGGCAGATTCAGTTTAAGTAAATTGCAAAATCAAGAAAATCAAGAACCATGGGTTCAACTGAGAATCATAAGGAACTTGGATCCATGAAGTTACCCATTTGCAGAAAAGAAATTTTTGGCATATGGAAAGAAAAGGTGAGACTATTTATGGAAGCCTCAGACCCTAGAATTTACATCACAGTTAAAGAAGGGTCATATGTGCCCATGAAGGTTTCAGTCCTGGATGCAAATCAGAGAACACCTAAAGACTTTTCTGAAATGACAAAAGATGAGATAATTCTAGCCACAATGGACAAGAGGGCTCAGAATATCATTGTGAGTGCTATAGATGATGCTACCTTTCAGAACTTGATACACTGTAAGACATCTAAGGAGATGTGTGATACTCTTATAGTGTACATGGAGGGTTCAGAAGAAGTGAGACAGGATAGAAAATCTTTGTTAAACCAAGAATATGAAAGTTTTAGGCAAGGTAGGTCTGATAGCATCACAGAATGCTATAAGAAGTTCTATAGGATTGTCAATGAGCTAATGTCCTATGGAAGAGAGTTCAGTAATTATGAGCTTAATGATAAGTTTCTGAGGTCCCTAACAAAGGATTGGGACACCAAGATCTGTGCCATAAGGGAAATGACAAAATTAGCAGATATCCCTCCACCAACACTGTTTGGAAAACTGCTATCCTATGAGATGTAGTTGATGGTGAGAAAAGAAGAGGAGAAGTCTACAAGAAGTGATCATAAAGAAAGGACAGTGGCATTCAAGACAGAAGCCACCAGAAAATACAGAAGTAAGTCACCAACTCCACCTCCTAAAGTAGCTGAGACTGAGTTAGATGATTCAGAAAGCAGAAAGTCTGAAAGCAGTGAAAGTGATGAGGACTTTGCAGCATTCACAAGACACTTTCAGAAATTTCTAAAGAAGAAACAGTGGAGGTCAAAACCATCCACTTCACAGGGCAAAGATGACTATTATCAGAACAAGAAGTCATCAAAGAAAGACAGGAAAAAGACCAAGTCAAGCAAAACAACTTTATCAAAAATTGTTTGTTATTGCTGTAACAGACAAGGACATGTTATTGCTGACTGTCCTGAGAGAAGGAAAGAGTCTAATGATAAGAAAAAGACTCAATTCAAGGGTAAGAAGGAAAAGTCTTTTGTTGCCAAGAAGGACAAAGGCTTGTCAGACATGTCTTCTTCAGAAACTGAGTCAGAAGTTGAAGCTTACATATGACTATTTGTTGAAGAAGAGGAAGAAGAGTTCATCCAGATCATGAACTCCATATATGAGCAAGAGGACATCCAGTGCAAAGGACTGATGGCCTTAACAGAATGTGATAAAATCCAGGAGCAGCCTGGACCTAGTAAGGTACAAAATTGTTCTTTAAGTTCAATTTCTTGTGCTAGTTCAAAATCAGATTCATCATCATCAAGTGATGAGAGTGCATCTGAGTCTGAAGGGGATATTCATCAATTGATAGATGAATATAAAGTCCTGTTGCAAGCTTTTAAGAAGAGCAAGTCCCTAGCCAAGAGTCAGGCAAAGGAAATTGCTAGTCTCAAAGTTACTGCAACTGATTTTGAGAAGATGATTGATCAAAAGCTAAATGAAATAGCCAGACTGAAGCACATAACTGTGATTCAGATGGGGACTATAACATTTAAGAATGATCAAATCAGAAGTCTGGAGATTAGTCTTCAGAATGAGAGAGATTTAGTTGCTAGGTTTTCTAAACCAAAGTCAGTTCTACCCTTAATTGATGAATTTGTTCATCAAAAAGGTAAAGCTGGACTGAGGTTTACTAAACCTGCTAGGAATGTTCAGTCCAAGTCTAAGGGCAAAGCCCCAGCCCTCAACAAGCCAGCTGTAGATAAAACATCTAGGAATGTACCTAAGCAAAGGTACAATAGGTTTGAGTGCTGGTGCTGTGGCAAGGTAGGCCACTTTGCCATAGACTGTTGGCATAATTCTAATGCCAAGTTGAGTAGCAAACTGCCTGTTGGAAGACCTGCAGGTAGCTTTGTTAGGAGGCAAACTAACCAGCACCAAGGACTCAAGAATTCTTTGGGTTCTAAGGTCAACTAATCTGTTTTGTAGGTAAGTCCAAGTGGCCACGCCCCAATATGGTACTTGGACAGTGGATGTTCCAGACACATGACTGGAACTAGGGGATTGCTAAAGGACTACACACCTATCAAGGATGGTCCAAAAGTCACCTTTGGTGGTTCTGAAAAAGGAATTATCAAGGGTTTTGGTAACATTTCTAGCTCCCATATAACTATTACTCAAGTGGCTTATGTTAAAGGTTTGAAACATAACCTTATTAGTATAAGTCAACTGAGTGATGTAGGATATGACATCTCATTTGTCAAAGATGGTTGTCATATCAGGAGGTCAAATGATCAAGAGATCATTTTGACAGGTTATAGAAAGAGGAATGTCTATTGCCTAGACATTATGGTTGAGAACAATGGTTCTCCAGTGTGTCTTGTAGCTGATGAGAAAGTCTCTCATTGTGTCAAATGGCACAAGAGGCTAGCCCATCTTAACTACAAGACAATTGGCCAACTCTTTAGCAAAGAGTTAGTGAAGAATGATCCTCAAGTTAAGTGTATTAAAGATGGAATATGCTCAGCTTGTCAAAAGGGCAAGCAGACTAGATCCACCTTTAATAGCATTGAAAACAAAGATGCTGTGAGGTGGTTATACCTCTTGCATATGGATCTCTTTGGTCCTATGCCAGTTCACAGCTTAGGTAGGAAGGTCTATACCTTTGTGGTTGTAGATGACTACTCAAGGTTTTCCTGGGTGTTCTTCCTTAGACAGAAATCTGAAACACCTAGTATCTTCTATAGCTTTGTCAAACAAATTCAGAATGAACTAGACAGTACAGTGGTCAAGATAAGAAGTGACCATGGTACTGAATTTCAGTCTGATAGTATGACAAAACTATGTGAAGAATTTGAGATATTTCAGGAATTTTCTTCACCAAGTACACCTCAGTAAAATGGCATTGCTGAGAGGAAAAATAGAACCTTGATTGAGGCTGGTAGGACCCTATTAAGTGACACATCTATACCAGAATATTTCTGGGCTGAGGTAGTTAATACTGCATGCCATGTAATTAATAGGGCTACCATTACTAAAAGCCACAACAAGACCCCCTATGAGATTGTGAAAGGCAGAAAACCAAACCTATCCTATTTCAGGATCTTTGGTTGTAAGTGCTTTATACTTAACAATGGAAAGTCTTACTTGACCAAGTTTGCTACCAAGTCCCAAGAGGGGATCTTTGTTGGGTACAACAACAATAGTAAGGCTTATAGAGTCTACAACTTGTCTACTCAAGTTGTAGAAGAGTCTGTACATGTAGTATTTGATGAAGCTAGACTTATTAACCATGAGTTGTCTAGAAGTATTTGCAGCTCCACAGGTATTACTAAGAAGATGGACAAGCTCACTATAGAAGAAGGATCTACTGCAAGTCAGCATGTAGATGATAGTGGCTGCTGTCTAGGGGGAGTACTACATGTACCTAATTAAGAAGAAGTCCAAGGAGTGCAGCAAGATGAAGAAACTGAAGAAGTTCAACCTGAAGCCAGGATGCCTCCAGCTAATAGGCATCTAAGAGATCATCCAGCAGATCAAATCATTGGTGATCCAAGACAAGGGGTACAAACAAGGAGCAGAAATCTGAGTGCAGCACTCTACTCCAGTTTTCTATCCCAAGTAGAGCCAAAGAAGTTTGAGGAAGCCATCCTAGACCCTCATTGGATTGAGGCAATGCAAGAAGAGCTAAATCAGTTCAAGAGATGCAAAGTCTGGGAACTTGTTCCTAAACCAAAAGACCACAACATAATTGGGACCAAGTGGATCTTTAGGAACAAGATGAATGAACATGGAGTAATTGTCAAGAACAAATCAAGATTGATTGCTAAAGGATATAGACAGGAAGAAGGTATTGACTTTGATCAAACCTTTGCTCCAGTAGTCAGACTGGAAGCCATAAGGATGTTCCTGGCCTATGCAACATATCAAGGATTTAAAGTATACCAAATGGATGTAAAGTCAGCCTTTCTGAATGGTAATCTAAAGGAAGAAGTCTATGTGGAACAACCATCAGGTTTTGTTGATTCAACTCAACCTAATTATGTCTATAGACTTAGGAAGGCTTTGTATGGGTTAAAACAAGCCCCTAGGGCTTGGTATGAAACCCTGTCTAGTTTTCTCATTGAGAATAAATTCACAAGGGGGAAAATAGACAAGACTCTATTCCTTAGGGAATCCAGAGGCAAGATAATAATAGTCCAAATATATGTAGATGACATCATATTTGGGTCTACTGAAAGTAGTCTTTGCAAAAAGTTTGCAAAACTAATGCAAGGACAATTTGAGATGAGTAGTATGGGGGAACTTAAGTTCTTCTTGGGTCTCCAAGTTAGACAGACTGAGAATGGATTATCCATATGTCTGTCTAAGTTCACCCTAGAACTCATAAGGAAGTATGGTATGGATTCATCCAGTACCATGAAGACTCCTATGAGGTCAAGTATGTCTCTTAGCAAAGATGATGCAGGGAAACCTGTAGATGAGACTTTGTATAGAGGGATAGTTGGCTCCCTACTCTATTTGACTGCAAGTAGACCAGATATCATGTATGCTACATGTGTCTGTGCTAGGTACCAAGCATGCCCTAAAGAGTCTCATTTGACAGCAGTCAAAAGGATACTGAGATATCTAAAGGGCACTCCTTATCTAGGCCTTTGGTACCCTAGGAATGGAGATCTTGAACTAACAGGTTATTCAGATGCAGATTTTGCAGACTGTAAAGAAGATAGAAAAAGTACAACTGGAACATGTAAATTCCTAGGTGGTAGACTGATTTCATGGAGTAGCAAGAAGCAAACAAGTGTGGCTATCTCCACTACAGAATCAGAATATGTGGCTGCAGGAAGTTGCTGTGCTCAACTTCTATGGATTCAACATCAGCTTGAGGATTATGGAATTCAGGTAAGTAGAACACCACTGTTTTGTGATTCTACTAGTGCTATATCAATTGCAAACAATCCTGTTTCCCATAGTAGAACTAAACATATTGAAATAAAATATCATTTTCTTAGGGAACATGTAGAAAAAGAAGATATTTTGCTGGAATATGTTAAAACAGATAATCAACTAGCCGATATGTATACTAAGCCCTTAGAAGAAACAAAGTTCAATAGGTTTAAAATTGAACTAGGTATGATAAACTTAGAATAAGTTTATAGAAATGACTAAGTAAAATAGTGTCGACACACAGAGTTGTCTGTGTCGAGACAGAAAATTGGTGTCGACACTTCAGTGAAAAGGTGTCGACACATCTAGGAAGTTGATGTCGACACTTCAGAAAATTAGTGTCGACACATGATAAGTAGGTGTCGACACATCCAAGGTGGTGTCGACACTTAGACTTTAAGCAGAATTAGTGAAGTAATATCTCGACTATGTGTCGAGCTAAGCGGTGTCGACACATCAACACGTGTCGACACATATATTCTGTCGACTATACTTGTGTCGACACATTGTTGTCGAGACATTATAAGTCTGTGTCGACACTTTTCAACAGTGTCGACACAATTTAAGTTAGTTGGCGCGCCCTTTCATCTTCAATCCTAGAAAGGTATATATAGGGTTTCAACATTGTCTATCGACACACTCACAAAAGTTTCGAGACCAAACTTGTGTGTCGACACCTCTCTTCTCTCAATTCAAATTCTTCAAACCCTAATGGCGCCAAAGCTCGAAGAGAACGTAAATGAAGGCTATAAACTGGTGTGACATGCATTTGATGACGCAGAATAGGAAATCAAGGATGTGGTAACCCTAGTCGCAAACTCAGGGTTAGATTTTCTTGTTTCAGAGCCAACCAAAATATGGAAGAAAGAAGTATTGGAATTTCTGAATGGAGCAACCCTGGACGACTCTGGATTCAAGATCAAGTCAAAGGTTCATGGAGAAAAGGTGAAGGTCTCACCTAAAAGTTTAAGAAAAGTACTAAACCTACCAAGGACAAAGGAAGAAGATGAAGTTACTGCTTCTAAGACCAGAGAAGCTTTAACGTGGTGTGGACTGGATTCCAGGCTGAAAATTGGATCAGTATTCAATGGAAAGAGGATGAACAGCCAGGGCAAATTTCTCTCAGAAATTGTTTGCAAGGTGCTCTTGAGTAAGCCTGGAGGGCATGACAGGGTATTAGCCCATATGTTCAATCTAATGACAAGGATTATCTTCACATTGAAAACTGATTGGTCTGTAGTAGTCTTTGAGAAAATTAAGGAGAGTCTGAAGAAACCAAATTTGGGTAGGATACTCAGTCTTTACTTGGCTGGTAGTATACCAAAAATAATGAGTCAAGCTGCAGGCTCTAAAATCAATCATATGAGGAAGATGGACATGAGACTCTTCTCAAGATGGGATAGAGTCTTGACCAAGGAATTGCCTACTCCTGAGAAAATAACTCCACAAAAGAAGAAGAAGATAGCCCCTGTGGCTCAAGATTCATCTAGCAGCTCAGAGGAGCAAGTTGTCTTTACACTAGATGATGAACAAGAACCTGGAGATGCTGGGAAGTCTCCAGCTCAACAAAAGGTTGCAGAGAGGCAGGGGGAGTTACCTCAAGCTAGCCCCATACACCAGGATTCTATCCAGGGGGAGCCCCTAGTAGTGGAAGAGCCAACTCCACTAGAAAGTGAGCAAGCTACAAACACCATACTTGAGGTACTCACTGAAATCAATAACTTAATTTTCCATATTAAGGATAATGTTTTGTCTGATTCATTAAATAATGTTAATCAGCAACCTCAGATTGATAGTCAACCCCCAGATGTTGTCATGGAGGACACATCTGTTGCAGCTCAAGTTGTATCTGATCAAGTTGTTGATGAGACAAGGGATTCTCCATCACAACCTCAACAAGAGTTTACTATGGAAGATCTCTTCCTTAATCTGGATCAGACAGACTTTGAGAAGGAAAGTGCTGCTGCTGAGGGGGAGAATGCTCAAGTTGAGGGGGAGCATGTGGAAATTTTAGAAGAAACAGCACGAAAAGAGCCCGAGAAGCACAAGGATGTTGAGGAGCTACCTAAGGAGAGGGTAGAAATAGCAAGCACATCTGCTTCTGAAGATGAGGAGGCTACAAGAGCAAAGAAAAGGAAATTTCAAGTCTTTAAAAGAAGAAGCCAAACTTATAAGAAAGCTCTGCAAACTATAACACCACAGCCTACACTACAGCCAGCACCAACTGTTGATTACAGTGCTTTGATGGTTGCTATGCAAATTAAGCTTGATGAGCACAGGAAGGCCATAGAAACATATATGGATGAGGGGCATAAGTCTTTACAGTTTGATCTGGCCCAGGACATTAAATCTATAAGATTTGAAATGAATCTAAATAAGAAGGAGATGACTGACTGCTTCCACAAGGGAGGGAATATAGTAGTCTATCTAGCTACTCATCAAGAGAAAATTAAAGCTCAAGTGTATGAACTTGAAGTAAAGCAAGGCTATGTACTGGAGAATCAAACCAGAATGAATGATAACTTGACAGCTTCTCACAATTCCATTGTAACTGAGATAAAGAATATAGCCACTGCACAGTCCTGCAGAAAGTGCCACAGCCAAAGAAACTTTTGATAAGCACTTGCAAGAGAGCTTAACTGCTGTTACAAATGCTATACAAGACTCTCAGAAGCTCATCACTGAAAAACTCCAAAGGTTAAAACCTTTCTACAAGGATGGAGTCAATTATCTCAATGCCCAAATCAGATTTCAGAAAGATGATTTAAGAGATCACATAGAAAGAGAAGTTATAAAGGGGAAGAGGGTGTTAGTCAAAGCCAGCTCTGATCATGCAAAGTGGATTTCTAATTCTATCAGAGCAACTCTTGGTTATCCTCCTTTATGTGATGATGACAATGTAGCAGAATCTGGGATACATCCTGCATATCTAGGAGGGGAGCAACTTGAAGTGGCTCAAGTAATCTACCCTCCTCCAGATTTTGATATGGTACAAGCAGATATACAGTCCATGTATAGCCCACCTGAGGGTCAGAAAAATGTCATTATAGAAAAAGTGGTTCAGCCAGTATCTGAGGCTTTACAGGAAGCTATACTGAAAGAACAAGCTGAATAAGAAGCCAGACTATCTAAGAAGAGGTTCAGAGAGCAAGCTGAACAAAGGCCTGATTTTGAACAGTGGAGCCCCACTTCAAGAAATATTATTTTGACTGCTTGGAAGGATGCCAAAGATAATATTCCAGACAGAAACAAGTGGTATTTTGAACTAGAATGGAGAAAGCATGAAAACAGGCAAGAAGCCATAGTGCAATATAGAAGAAAGACAAAGATGGGAAAGATACCTCCTACTGCCCAGGAGCCTAGCAAGTACTTTCCCAAGCCCTATCATTACTTTGAGAGGCAGAAGATTAAAGCTGAAGAGCTAAAGAAGAAGGAGCTGAAAGGGAAGAAACCTGCTGATACTGAAGATGCTGAAGCCCCTGTACAAGCCAAGATACAGTCTTGAAAGGGAATAGTGATCAAGGAGGCTGAGCAAAAATAGAATAGCATTATCTTAAGTTTACTATGTAATCACTTGTATTAAAACAGTCTGTAAACTTTTGTAAAATGAATATGACAAAATTGTTAGAACAATGTGTTGTATGATAAATCTATTTCATAATTGTTCTGAGATGATATCTGTGTATGCATGTTTGTTTAATACATGTTATGTACTTTCCCTGATTGTATAATCCTGTTTACATCATACTGTGATTTTTTTTATGTATGGTGTATATCATTGACTAAGGGTTATGACTTCTCCAAATAGGGGGAGATTGTTGGGTACATTGGTTTAAATGTACCTGATTTGAAGAAACCTCACCCCACTCAATGATATACATCAAAATGTATTTGATGTATTTTGAGTTGCCTTGTGCAGGTTAAGTATTTGCAGGGAAAAGCTGAAAAGATTCTAAGTCCATGTGTCGACACCCAGGAGCAAAGTGTCGACACTTCAGAAGACTTATGTCGACACCCAGGCAAGCAGTGTCGACACTTGGAGTAATTGTGTCGACACCGGGGATGCATAGTCGACACCAGACAGAAAGTGTCGACATATGAAGGCTGTGTCGACACTCAATGAAGAAAAGTCCAGTGAAGCAGTGTCGACACTTAACAGCAGTGTTGACACCTAGAGGAACTGTGTCTACATCAGAAAGTGTCGACACTTAGAAGCTGTGTCGACACTCAGCAAAAGTCAGCAGAGTCTAAGTATAAGTGTCGACATAATGAACAATGTGTCGACACTCAGCAGAAGACTCAACACTTGAAGAAAGTGTCGACACAAGAAAGAATGTGTCGACACACAGCGGAAGACTCAACACATGAAGAAAGTGTCGACACTAGGATGCTGTGTCGACACTCAGCAAAGTTCAGAAAATTCTAAGTACAAGTGTCGACACAAAGGAAATGTGTCGACACTCAGCCAAAGTCTCAACAAAAGAAGAATGTGTCGACACAAGGAGCAGTGTCGACACTCAGCAAGTATCAACACAGAAGGCATGCGTCGACACCAAGAAGATGTGTCGACACTGAACAAGTTCAACACATGAAGATGTGTCGACACAAAGGAGTTGTGTCGACACTTATAAGAATTCAACTAAGTGCTGAAGAACAAGAAGTTGTGTCGACACAGAATATCAGTGTCGACACATGATGAAGAAGATGTGTCGAGAAGCAAATTCTACAACACAAGGAGTTGTGTCGACACCTTGAAGGCTAGTGTCGACACTTAGTCAACTTGTGTCGACACTTAGTCTACAAGTGTCGACACTTAAAGACAGACTGTCTCGACACTTTCAGATAGTTACAGTTATTTCAAGAACTGACTGGATGACTTGACAGCGGCCATTCCAGCCGGTCTACTACACCTGTCAGAGTTGTCAGAAAGCTATTAGGAACCGGATTAGCTGGTCACCATGAAGAAGGCCTATACATAGGCTTATACTGTCAACAAAAAGAGATGATTCAACAGATGATCAAGTGATTGAAAAAGAAAAGAAGATCTAGCTATTTATTGAGAAATCAAGTGAAGATCTAAGTAGTTGGAGAGAGGGAGCTCCATCCAAGAAGACAGCCGTTGGAACCAGGCTGTGAAGAAGGGTTCAGACCTAGTTCTGAATCTTAAGTTGCAGTGATTGAAGATCAGCTGCAGAGAATCAATCCTATTGTGTTCTACATTCAAGAAGCTTTGAAGAAAAGCCAAGTGAGATTGTTCTCAGCAGAGTTCATTCAAGAACTCATCAAGAACCTATCAACTCATCTCTCTATTCAGAGTTGTAGGTATATATACTTTGTATTTTATATTTCTTGTAGGATCCTTAGGGATCTGAGTTGTAAGCCTGTAATTATAAAGGCTGAGTGGTAGGGCCTGTGTGCCTGAGTGTAGGAGATTCTTATCTCTGAGTGTAGGCCTGTTGTGGCTGAGTGTAGGCCTGTTGTGGCTGAGTGTAGGCTTTGTGAAGAAGCTGAGTGTAGGTCTTTGGAGAAGACTGAGTTGTAGGGCCTTGGGCCTGAGCTGTAGGAACCTGTTTTGGGGTTCTGAGTGTAAGATCTGAGGATCTGAGATAGTGGAGGAGTTTGGCCGAATCTAGTACACTACTAGATAGGCGAAGGGGGAAAGTGGATGTACCCAAACCTTGGGGAACCACTATAAACCTGTGTGTTCACTGTGTGCATGTGTTATTCTGTGATTGCTGATTGATTGCTGTGAAAAAGTAGTTATAATTCTGTGATATAATCTGAATTCTGCCTAAAAAGTGAAAAAGATTTAAGTCACCTATTCACCCCCCCTCTAGGTGATAAGGTACAATTTCTTTCACAGCTGTCGGGAAGGAGGGGAAATGGCGGCCGGGGAAGCTCTGGTCTACCTAGAGCTTCGTATGATGGGTGGGAGACACTTTAATAAAGGCCATCATACATCGTCCGCCGTTCATCACGATTTGAGGAAGATGAACGGCTTGGCGTCGTTCGGTGGTGTTCGGCGTCGGGGAGGAGATCACAGCTTGACGTCGACGTCGTTCGGCGGAAGGAGGGGAAGATAGCAAAATTGTAGAGATCTGGCTCGACGTCGTTCGACAGAAGGGGAAGAGAGAAACAGACCGGTGTGCGGTTAACGAAGGTGAGTTAGGGTTTTTTGTGATTTTTTAAATTAGAATTGGTGTGTCAATAGCGTAAATTGGTGTGCTTATAACATTGCTCTAAAATGAAGTGCATATTATATATATATAATTCTATGTATGTCTCACCTTTGTTTTTGATCTTTGATCATTTTCACAGTCATTTATCACTCAAAGTTGAGAGCTTTGTCTCTTAGTGAAGCTATTGGCACCGCTCTCCCAAACTAGGCCTCTGTATGCATGTCGAACATATAATGATGAACACCACTAGCTCATTCAAATTAACGAAGCCACGCCTGATCGTGAATCCGATAGAGACTTGAGACTCACACATGTACTCGTGAGAGATTGACAATAGTAAATGATCACCGCCGATCTCAATCACACCAAGGATTCGAAAATGATAAGATGACACTACTAGGTAGCTAAGAGTATTGATAAAAGTAAGAGAGCTTCATATGAGTGAGGTGTAATTTGTTTATTTATGTATGCTGCGGGTCGCCCGATTTTTCTCTGATCCAGAGAATCGGGCTGCCTTTACTCCAAGTAGGACCAAGTGTGTAAACAGTCAAGTGAAAACCAAACATCAATGACAAGAGGTCATTTTAACTGAAAAACCTAGAAAAGGTGAAACACAACATGGTCGGATCGGTGCCAAGCCAAAATCCACTATCTTCATTTTGTTTGCAAGTATTTTGAGTTCCTCGGAGGGTGACAGATCATCTCTCGGTTACAAGCTTTATGTAAAAATGTTTGAACTTTCTGAAACAACTTCTGCAGCTTTCCTAGGAGGTGATGAAGACATCCTCCTATCCTTTTTTATGGATTCAGTCTTGAAAGCCACTGACTTATCTATGTAATCAACATTATTACTTTTATCCCCCTCCTTTCTAACCATCACCTGCATTTCATATGAAAGCAGTTTGCCAAATAATGTTGGAGGTGAAATTTCTGCTAGCTTGGCCACTTCCCTAATGACACATATCTTGGTGTCCCAGTACTTAGTTAATGTTCTCAAAAACATATCATTCAACTCATATGTACTGAATACTCTTCCATATGACATCAATTCATTAACTATTCTGAAGAATTTCTTGTAACATTCAGTTATACTGTCTGTTTTAGATTGTCTAAAACTTTCATACTCCTGATTCAGCATAGACTTTTTGTATTCTCTCACCTCTTCTGAACCCTCCATGTAGACAATAAGGGTGTCCCACATTTCTTTGGAGGTCTTGCAGTGAATCAAATTTTGGAATGTTGAATCATCTATGACACTGACTATTATATTCTATGCTCTCTTATCCATAGTAGCCAAGATGATCTCATCCTTTGTCATTTCAGAATATTCCTTTGGTGTCCTGAGATTTGCATCAAGAACTGAGACTTTCATTGGGATGAATGACCCTTCTTTGACTGTCATGTAGATTCTTGGATCTGAAGCTTCCATAAACAATCTAACTCTTTCTTTCCATATGTCAAAAATCTATTTCCTGCATATGGGTAACTTCATGGAACCAAACTCCTTATGATTCTCTATGGAACCCATTTTGCCTAATAGATTTCTGCCTTGGAGATCTACTCAGACTGTTAGGTCTAATCTTTGAGTAACCTCCCTCTGATACCACTTGAAAGAATTGGTTTCAAGATGTTCTAAACACCTAGAGGGGGGGGGGGTGAATAGGTTCAATTCTTTTTCTAACTTAGACAGATAATTCTATCTAGTACATCAATGTATTCAGCAGGAAGTACAACACAACATTCACATACACATCATTCACAGATTACACACTAGTTTTATAGTGGTTCCCCAAATGATGGGTACATCCACTTTCCCCCTTCGCCTATCTAGCAGTGTACTAGATTCGGCCTAACTTCCTTCCTTCTTCTCAGATCTGCAGATCTTACAGCTCAGAACCAAGAATGGTTCCTACAGCTAAGAGTGAATCCACACTCCTACAACTCAGACACAAGCCCTACCTCAGCCTCTTCCACAAGCCTACAACTCAGAGTGACACCCCACTCCTATAACTCAGGCAACAGCCCTACCTCAGCCTCTATCACATGCCTACAACTCAGGGAACATATTCCCCTATCTCAGGCACTCAGCCCTACCTCAGCCTTTATAATTTAGGCTTACAACTCAGAGATGTAAATCTCCTACACTCAGATCTATTACAGATCCTACAAGAATTAATGATGAAAAGTTGTTGATATCTTCAACCAGATGGAGAGAAAATTGGTTGAAGGCTTCTTGATCAGTTCTTGATAGAACTGATTTCTTATGGATCAACCTGACTTAGCTTTCTTCAAAGGTTCTTGAATCTGAACACAGTATGATTGATCTTCTTGATGTTGGAGTTGATCTTCAATCAGCTTCCTTCAGAAATTAATCTGAATTCTTCTTCAGACTTGATCTGCATTCTTCAGGCATACTGTTCAGAATCTGCCTTCACTGGATGAGAACTTCACTCCTTCTTATTTTTCTCTCTCTATAATCCATTGACTGTTTCTTTCTCTTCTTCTGGATTCTCAATCCTTCAGAGATTATAATTGATTGGCTTGAATAACTTCTCTCTGTTCTGTAACTGTTGTTCTTGTAGTTGTTATGCTTGCTTCAATTATTGAGAGAGCATATTTATTTATAGGCTTCATCCATGGTAACTGGTTGTTCCGGTTTCAAACAGTCTTCTGACACCTCTAACAGATGTGACAACAATGTCAGTAATGACAGCTGTCAAGTCTTCAGTTGTATTACTTTAGCCTTCATTGGACTTTGACTCAGAAGCAGAGAATGTCGACTGAATACTTCATATGTGTCAACACATATAGTCCATGTGTTGACACAAGTCTTGTTGTTGTCGACACAGCTTCTGTGGAATGTGTCGACACAAGTCCTGTGTGTCGACATAAACACTCCTTGTCTTGACAAAGTTGGTGTCGACAGAATTCTGGTGTGTGTCGACACAAGTTCTGTGTGTCGACACAGTCGTTGTCGACCGAATTCTGGAATGTGTCGATAGCTTCTCTGTGTGTCAACACAATTCCTGATAATGTCGACACAAGTCTGGCCCTTAGTGTCGACATAGCGTTGTCGACAGATTTTCTGTGTGTCGACACAAATTCTGGATGTCGACACAATCTGGCCCTTGGTGTCGATACAGCGTTGTCGACAATTTTTTTGTGTGTCGACACAAATTCTGGATGTCGACACAATCTGGACCTTGGTGTTGACATAGCCATTCACAAGTGTCGACACTTGTACTTAAAAAATTTTCCTTTCCATTTACTTAACCTGCACATGATAATTCAACACAACATCAAATACAACTTGATGCATATCATTGAGTTAGGTAAGGCTTCTCCAAATCTGGTACACATTTTCCAATGTACCCAACAACCCAGTTCGGCCATTTTTGGTTGAGAAGGGGCTACTCCTTTCGAGCATCCGAGTACGCAGTGGGACCTTCCTGATGCAACATCTGAGGTCCTATTTGCCTCCGTTCTTCATCCTAGTCATCCTAGTAGTTTGATCTTACCCCTGAACCGATAACCTTAGGCGGTTTTGGTCCGAATTCTAAGGTTGGGAATTTTCCCAGGTTCAACACCTCGCACGTGTTTTGAGTCAAGAAGATTGACTCAGATTCGGGGAGCGTCGAGTGAGTCGACTGGACTCAACGACTAGATCAGGAATTAACTTAAAAAATTCTGTCAGGTTAGGCGTCGAGTGCGTTGAGTGAACTCGCGACACTCAATGTTGTACAACCCGTATTCATCGAGGATGGGTCCTACCACAGCCAGGTCACTAGAAGTCAAGGTCAACAAGTTAAGATAGAAGTCAGAGGCAACACACAAGACAACGGAAGACCTGGGCGAGTATGGCGAGCTCCCCTCGCATACTCGCTAGGTAGGTGACTAGGCGAGATACTTGCCCAGCCCGTGCGAGATCCTCATGGAAGTCGCCTAGTCTCCAGAGAGTGAGGTATAAATATGACCCCCCTCCTTGGATTTCCTTATAAATAGGACCCCAAGGGTACGAGGTGAAGGACGAAAAATCCACGGCAGGATACTCACGAGCTCTCATTTTAAGATACTAGTTGAGTCTTTAGATTCCTTTTCCTTAGAAACCAGGTCGCGACCTTACGAATTAGTCATTAGCTAGTCTCCCTCGTACCCAGTTCGACCATTCTTGGTTGAGAATGAGCTGCTCCTTTCGAGCATACGAGTACGCAGTGGGACCTTCCTGCCGCAACGTCTACTTCATAACCAACGATGGTTGCTATAGATACAAAATGATACCCTTCGGGCTAAAGAACGCATGGGTGACTTACTAGAGAATGATGGATCAAATCTTCAAGGAGCAGAAGGGGCGGAACTTGGAAGTCTATGTGGACGATCTCCTTATCAAGAGCAAAAGCATTGCGATGCACATAACGGATCTGGTGGAGACCTTGGCCACCCTGAGGAAGTACAAGATGCGACTCAAATTGGCCAAGTGCATCTTCAGTGAAAGAAGAGGGAAGTTCTTAGGTCACCTTCTCACTCCCAGGGGGGTGGAACCTAATTCGGACAAAGTGAAGGCCATTCTGGAGATGGAGTCCCCGAGAGATCCCAAGGAAGTCCAAAGGTTGACAGGAAGGTTGGCAGGCCTTAGCCGTTTCCTATCTAAGGCAGGAGAGAAGTACTCTCCATTCTTCAAGACTCTTCGGGGAAATCAGAAGTTCGAGTGGACCGCGGAGTGTGAGGATGCCTTCAGAAAGCACAAGCAACAGCTAACCCAAGCTCCTCTCCTCCAAGGTCGGCGGGGAAATGAAGACCTCTTGCTCTATTTGGGACTAGGAGTAGAGGCGATTAGCTCGGTGTTGGTCCGAGAGGAAGGCAAGAAGAAACTCCCCGTCTACTATGTGAGTAGAGTGCTGTGATAGGCGGAAACGAGATATCCTATTTTGGAGAAGTTGATGTTTGCTCTAATGGTTTTGGATCGGAGGCTCCATCCTTATTTTCAGGCTCATTCCATCAGGGTCGTCTCCGATCACCCTCTGCATAGTATCCTGGATGGAGTGGAGCATTCAGGCAGGTTGGAAAAATGGGCGGTGGAGCTTATCGACTTCGACATTTCTTACTCTCCAAGGGTAGCGATCAAGGCGTGGGCAGTGGTAGATTTCCTGGCCGACTTCTCAGCCGAGGTGGAAGGAGATGAAGGCTCTTTTAGCCCAGTCTCTTGGAAGATGTTTGTGGACGGGGCTTCGGGCAGGTATTCCGTGGGACCCGGAGTCGTGCTAGTAATCCCTTTGGGAACCAGGATCGAGCAAGCAGTCGAGATCCTCTTCCCCATTACAAATAATCAGGCGGAGTACCAAGCTATGGTGGCTGGCTTGCGTCTCGCCAAGGAGTTAGCAATTCGGGATATCGGGGCCTTCACCGACTCAATGGTAGTCGCGTCCCAGATCAAGAGGCAAGTTTGAAGTGAATGATCCGGTCCTGTAGAAATATTTAGTCAAGGTGAAAGGTCTGATCGAGTGATTTCAATCTTTCTTCGTCGAACATGTACCCCGAGAAGAGAATTCAGAGGTCGACAACCTTGCCCAGTACGGTCCCCAGGCTGGGGGGATCATGACCAAACTATTCCGACCATCCATCGAAGAAGGGGAGATGATGGAGATCAAGCAGAGGGCATCCTGGAGGGATCCGTTTATTTCTTTCTTGGCAACAAGTCAGGTTCCTGCCAGCGAGGGGGATCAGAGGAAGTTTTGCTACAAGGCTGCATATTACTTACTACGGGAAGGAGAGCTCTATCGTAAGACTATCTCTGGCCCTCTGACTCGGTGTCTATCAGAAGTTGAAGTCCCTCATGTTCTAGAGGAGATTCATTCGGGAGAATGTGTCAGTCACTCAGGAACTCGCACTATGGAATAGAGAATTCTAAGGCATGGATACTTCTGGCCCACCATTCGAAAAGATGCTGAAGCCTTCTCCAAGAAATATCGGCAATATCAGCTCTTCGCGCCTCTTCAACTACAACCAGCTCAGCACCTTTGCTTGATCATTGCTCCATGGCCCTTCGCTATCTAGGGAATGGACTTGATCAGCCCTTTTCCTCAGGCCAGCGGACAGAGGAAGTTTGTCCTTATCATGATCGATTACTTCTTCAAATGGATCGAGGCGAAAGCTCTGGCCAAAGCCATTTCTTAGATTGTAAAGAATTTCATATGAGGAGAGATTGCATGCAGGTTCGGGATTCCTCTCGCCATCGTTACCGATAATGGTCCACCGTTCGCCAGCTTGGAGTTGGAGGACTTCTGCAAGCAGCTTGGGACGAATCTTCGATTCGCCTCTGTGAATCATTCCGACAACGACAGGCAAGTGGAGGCCGCCAATAAGTTGATCATCAACCTCCTGAAGAAGAAAATCACCAACTTGAAGGGTAATTGGGCAGAACAGCTCCCCTCAGTCCTTTGGGCTCTGAGAACAACTCCAAACTCGGTTATGGGAGAAACTCCCTTCAAGTTATCCCACGGGTCTGAGGCACTCATCCCAGTGGAGTTTGAGGTTTGGATCCCGAGAGTTATAGCAGCTGGAGATGGCAGCGAAGAATGACGCTTGGAAAATGAAGACGCTCAAAGGCTCTCGCTGGATTTTGTTGAAGAGGTTTATGACTTAGCCTCCATCCTCCAAGAGGAGATCAAGCAGCGCATGGCAAAGCACTTCGACAAAAACGTCCGCCTTAAACATTTCCTCGTAGGGGATCTGGTCATGAAAAAGGTGGACGCCGCAGGAAGGGGAGCAAAGGTTGGCAAGCTGCATCCTAATTGAGAAGGTCCCCTTCATTGGTGGAAGAGGGTCGACCGCATTGGAGGCGGGTTTATTCTTGGACTTCTTGGTCTTCTTCTTTTTGTGAGGGGGTAAGTTGGCGGCGACGTCATCCTCCCGCTGCGTTTTCAACTTGGTAGTGCCGAGAAAGCCGATCAGAGCGGCTAGGCTGCCCTGAAGAAGCTTCTCGTTGGCATCTGACATCATGTGCGAGCTTTAGAGATTCGCTTCAAAAACCAAGCTCCCCCTACTTATAGAGATCGGCAGGTAGTCGTCAAGGGAGAGCAACTCTGATACTCAGAATAGAAGCTCGCCGAATAAGTGTTGGATGATTCTTTCCGAACTCATACGTCGCCCGAAAAGAGCGGGGATTGTGTACAACCCACATTCGTCGAGGATGGGTCCTACCACAGCCAGGTCAGCAGAAGTAAAGGTCAACAAGTCAATAAAGAAGTCAGAGGAAGCACGCAAGACCGCAGAAGACCTGGGCGAGTATGGAGAGCTCCCCTCGCATACTCGCCAGGTAGGTGACTAGGTGAGATACTCGCCCAGCCCATACGAGATCCTCATGGAATTCGCCTAGTCGACAGGGTGTGAGGTATAAATATGACCCCCTCCTTAGATATCCCTATAAATAGGACCCCAGGGGTACGAGGTGAAGGACGAAAAATCCACGACAGGATACTCGCGAGCTCTCCTTTCAAGATACTAGCCGAGTCTTGAGATTCCTTTTACTTAGAGACCAGGTCATGACCTTGCGACTTAGTCATCAGCTAGTCTCCCTCGTACACAGTTCAACCATTTTTGGTTGAGAAGAGGCTGCTCCTTTCGAGCATCCGGGTACGTGGTGGGACCTTCCTGCCGCAACATCTGGGGTCCTGTTTACCTTCGTTCTTCATGCTAGTCATCTTAGTCGTCTGATCTTACCCCTGAACCGGTAACCTTAGGAGGATTTGTCCGAATTCTGAGGTTGAGAATTTTCCTGGCTTCAACAAACGCCAAGTAACTTAGTGAAATTCTGGCAGGTTAGGCATTGAGAGCCTTGAGTGGACTCAACGCTCTCGATGCCATTTGAATTAGAATTCTTCTAGCGGGTTAGGCGTTGAGAGCGTTGAGTGGACTCAATGCTCTCAATACCATTTAACTTAGTTCATTCTGGCCGGGTTGAGGCGTTGAGAGGGTTGAGTGGATGCGGTGATTGGACTCAATGCTCTCGACGCCATTTAACTTAGAATGGTGGGTTAAGGCGTTGAGAGCGTTGAGTAGACTCAACACCATAGGCTGAGGATAATTTGTCAACCACTGATTCATCAAACTTAGGTAGTTCGTCGAACACTAATTCCATTGAGCACTGATTCGTCGAGTTGAGCTAAATTCATCGAACTCAGGTAAGTTCGTCGAACACTGAATCCGTTGAGCGCTGATTTGTCGAGCTGAGCTAAATTCGTCGAACTCAGGTAAGTTCATCGAACGCTGAGTTCGTTGATCGCTGATTCATCGAACTCAGGTAAGTTCGTCGAATGCTGATTCCGTTGAACGTTGATTCGTCGAGCTGAGCTAAATTCATCGAACTCAGTTAAGTTCGTCGAACGCTAAATCCGTTGAGCGCTGATTCGTCGAGTTGAGCTAAATTCGTCGAACTCAGGTAAGTTTGTCGAACACTGAGTTCGTCGATCGCTGATTCGTCGAACTGGGCTAAAATTCGTCGAACGCCATTTAACTTAGAAAAAACTTTGCCTTGGGAGAATCTTCGCCCGCTGCTGAACCGAATTATCAGGAATTGCGACAAATCGACTTAAATGGGCCGCGTCCTTTGAAAATGACTCATTTAAAGCAATATTAGGCAGTCTAATGTCAGGTCGACACACATCTAGGCAGTTACCCTAATTTCTCACTATAAAAAGGGACATGCGGAAAACAATAGCCTTCTTTTTTCACTTTGCTGAGCAGTTGTCCCTGCCAATCCCGACGAAACAGAGAAGTCGCCGGAGTCTATTTCTGGAAGAAAATCTTCTCCTTCCCTCTCTCTTCCCATAAAGAACAATACTAGCAAGGTAAAGATGTCGTCAAGGAGAGTGACGAGATCCATGGCTGGAAACACAGGGACCGAAGTGAGCTTCCTACCCTCTCCCTTGGTGCTAGATCTCTAATTATTCCTAGGAGAGATATCGACTCAAAAGAGTCTTGATTCGTGAGAAGTCTTTCTTAGAAGAAGGCCATGCTAGGGCTTGTGCCCTAGAGATATGATGTCTTCGACCACTCCTTCCTTCCATGAGAAGATATGGACTTGATTTCTTGAAGAAAGTAGGCCTTTTGAGGGTGAACATGGGAGGAGGAATCTTGGATGTGATTTGGGAAGTTTGGTTGGGGGAAGAAGACGAACCGACGACGTTCATTCTTCTTTAAGATGCGCACAAAAATCTGCTTTTTCCGCATCAATCTTCAAGGTCATTTTAGGACATGATGCATCTAGATCAGGGATTTTGACTAAATATGAAAGTCGTAGCCCCTGAAAATACCTTTCTAATGAGAGGTTACACGCCTTCACCGGATTCATGTTGTCTCGAAAATCCATATTGAAGTTGCTGTACAGTAATCTTTCCTGCACCAATACTGTTGAATTAACTTTGAATATGGTAGGGAAATACTGTAGTACAACAATGTTAATGTTTTGGTAAATTTAGTCTGTATGTTTTTGTGATAAAATATTGTTAAAGGCATTTGTTAGATAGATCATTAATGGAGGGTAGTGGATGAATGAGTTGACAGGTTGAGATGGAAGGAATGGTTTAAATATGTGAATCAATAAGGACACATTGGACAATGGTAATGCGTTAAATAATGATGAGTTTGGCTTGAAGATGTTGAGCATAATTGGTAGTGATTGTTATGAACAAATGGTTGTTGGCATTTAGTTGATTGATCCATGTGTGCATGAATAGTTTGAACTTGATAAAAGAATTATAACTAGTGATGCTAAAGTTATGTGACCATAGTCTATATGTAATCACGTTGACCAAATGGTTGATGAATATGTGAAGTACCTTTATGTTGATGATGAACCCTTAAGCGCCTTGGGGCATGAGATTGTGAAAGGGTGTAAGTGTGGGTGTTTGATCGTACTGGGTTGGTAATGATGAAAAGAGACATATGTGGACGGTTGTCCTTGGTACTCTGGTGGTTTGTCCATAGAGGCACCTTACGTACCACGACGATGTGAAATTGCATGCGATGTGAGTCAACACGCAGTGTCGTAATCCCTGGTTAAGGATAGTGTGGCAGGTCTACGGGCTCGCCAGTCGTCACATCGACGGGAGTTGACTGTTAGAATTGAATGGTTAGGCTTTGGACCTCGGTGCTCACTTATCGAGGCACCCTCCATGCTAGTGGATGGTTGGCCTTGGTCCTTTGGTGATTTGTTCACAGAGGCACCTTCTGTGCCACGAATATAGGCCAATTGGGCTGGGATCTTGCTACACATCTACCCGAGACACCTTCTGAGCTGTAGTATGGATGTGAGCTCAGCTGTTGTGTTTTTAACATTAAGGTGTACTGAAGCCTAGGTTTGGTAGTGCGAATGTCTGCATAGTAGTGTAGAAGCCCGCTCCACTGTCTCTGTCTAGCCACGAAGGTTGACGCTTGAGAGGTTGGCTACCCACTCGAAAAATGGGAACTACAAGTCTATGTCGACATAGCAGTTACATGTGCGTGATCATGGGTGAGTCATTGCATTGCATTCATGTCATTACACTACATTGCATACACAAGACGCTCATCGTATAAGTTTGTATGGTCACTCTTATATGATGAGTTACTTTACTGTTGAGCCGATCCTCAACTTATATGTTTGTATGAGCATTCATATAAGTTGAGTTACTTTATATTGTAGCTTTACCTTTTATACTGCTGTAGATGATAAAATTGCTAGAGTAGGTTGTTTACTCATTCATTAAACTACTAATATACATTGATATTGCTCACTCGTTTACCACCTATTTGTATTACTACACTTATATATATATATTGTACTTGTCCTTTTCTCCGCCTGGTGCCGAGGAGTCGTCGGAGGAGCGGATGTGAAGCCACTTAGTCCTTATGACTAACAGTTGCTTCGTCTTCCTTTTTAGGAGGGAACCCCGTAGATAGAGCAGTAGCAGGTTATACAACAGGACAACCATGCCAGGATGACAGGGCCTGAAGGGACGGTGTCATCGCTACCGTTGGTGACTGATGTGAGTTATACAGACTTATTTTGTGCTCGTACTCTGATGTTATAGATGCTTATTGATTCTTCTTTTATTCGATGTACTTTTGGACTATTTACTTATGTGTGGATTTGACTTCTGTTTTATGTTCTTGGTTGGGTTGGAAATGTTTGGTATTGATTATAGCCGGCAGGACAGGCGTCTTTTAGTACAGGTTTGCCCGTGTGCTAATGCTACCGTAAGGAGGCTATTCTGGGCATAAGACTCCCCTCCTGTCGTGTTTTGTGTTCCAGGATTGGGGGTCTTACATGAGGAGGCCCGAGGAGGGATTTGAGTGATCCATGTGGGAGTTTGGATTGAAGCCACCCGTCAGGGGAGTTTCCAAGGCCATGTAACGAAGGAGCGTCACCTCGACCTCCCAGGCTCTCCCCCCAAAGGAAAAACTCAGCTTTTCATTGAAAGATATGCCCAACTACGAAGACCCATTCTATAATGCCCTTGTGATCCAGACAACCATAGAGAATTTCACGGTCTCTAGGATTCTGGTGGACAATAGAAGCTCTGTGAACGTGATATTCAAGAAGGCATTCGATGAGATGAAGGTGGAGGCCCAGAATGTTTTGGCCCCAGATGGACCATTGTTCGCATTCTTGGGGGAGAGGAAGGAAGTTGTGGGAGGAGTGGGACTGCACATGAAGTTTGGGGAAGTATAGAGGAACTATCAGTTCGTCATCATTGACGCCCTGAGCAGCTACATCACCATTTTGGCCCCCCTTATCAGTGCTTTCCGTTGCGTCCCATCCACATTTCATTGATGTCTCAGGTTTAGTAGTGGAGCAGTCCAAGTCAGGGTCAGGGGGGATCCGAAGGTGGCGAGATAGTGCTATGTGACTATCGTCAACACCATATCCCGGATCGCAGAGGAGAAGTTGGAGAAGGAGATGTCGACGCGGGAGGAAGTTGCGGATGAGGGGGAGGTGAGACTAGGTGAGGCTGGAGAGAAGGCTCCGGAGGAGCGGGGGGACGAAGAAGATGGGTCTGAGGCCCAAGGAGGTAGAGAAGTGGAGCCGAGGGAGAGCCTGTTGGAGGCGATGGGGGTTGAAGAAGTTTAAGGGGAGGAAGAGTTTGGGAAGGAGGAGGAGCCGAGGACCGGCGAAGAGTAGTCCAGGTTGGAGTCGGCGGAGGAGGTCGTGGAGATGGAGGTCTTCACCAGGGAAGGAAAGGCGGAGAGGGTGTGGATCAGCGGCGGCTTGTGCCCTGAAGATCAGGAGCAGATGCGGGAGTGCATACAAAGGAACGTCGACATCTTTGATTGGAGAGTGACGGACATGTCAGACATCGATGCAGACGTGGCGTGACACCATTTGAATCTGGAACCCGCAATGCGTCCCATCCGCCAGAAGATGAGGATCATCGCCACCAAGCTAGAGGATCCCATCTACGGAGAGGTCAAGAAGCTTCTCGATGCAGGTTTCATCTCAGAGATCCAGTATCTAGGCTGGGTCTCAAATGTGGTAATGGTAAAGAAAGGAGAGGGGAAGTTTTGTATGTGTGTAGACTTTTCTCTATTAAATAAATCATTCCCTAAGGATTGCTACCCCCTGACTCGGATCGACGTGCTGGTTGATTCAGCTGTCTGTTTTTCTATTATGAGTTTTTTGGATGCTTTTTCAGGTTACCATAAGATTCGAAAGCATCCCCCCGAAGTCAAGGATGTCTCCTTCATCACGAGGGTGTGATGCTTCAATTATAAGATGATGCCATTCGAGCTAAAGAACGTGGGGGCTATGTACCAACGTATGATGGACCGGGTCTTCCAAATTTAGAGTGGTATAAATCTAGTGGTGTATGTAGATGATCTCATGGTGAAGAGTAGGGATGTGCACACTTATTTGACTTGGAAGACACATTTGCCACCCTGAGAAAGTTTAAGATGAGACTCAACCCCCAAAAGTATGTCTTTGGGGCAAGCTGAGGAAAGTTTCTTGGTCACCTCCTCATCCTACCAGGGGTGGAACCTAACCCAGATAAGGTGAAGGCTATTATGGAGCAAGAGTCACCGCACAATGCTAAAGAGGTTCATCGTCTGACGGGTAAGCTCGCCCGGCTAACTAGGTTGCTCTCTCGGGCCGGGGAGAAATGCTCACCTTTCTTTAAGGTGCTGCGAGGAAACCAGAAGTTCGAGTGGAAGAAAGAATGCAAGGAGGCTTTCCGGCCATTGAAAGGTCAGCTCTCCCAAGCACCGTTTCTTCAGATCCCAAGGGAGGGGGAGGATCTAGCTCTATACCTCTGGGTAGGGGCGGAGGTCGTAAGCTCTGTCCTGCTCAGGGAAGAGGAGAATAAGCAGTTACCCATCTACTATGTTAGCAGAATCTTATAGAATGCTGAGCTCTGTTACCCCATCCTGGAGAAGCTATCCATCTCCTTGGTCATCTCGGCTAGGAAGCTCATGCCATACTTTCAGGCCCATTTAATCAAGGTTGTGACAGTCCATCCCCTACACAAGAGGGTGGAACACTCGAGGAAGTTCTCCAAGTGGTCCATTGAGCTAAGCGAATTTGATATCAATTTCGTGCCACGACACTCCATTAAGGCACAAGAAGTGGCCAAGTTCTTGGTCGACCATGTTGTCGAGGTAGAGGGTGAGATGCCTCCACCGTGGGAGGCTTGGAAGATGTTGGTCGATGGAGTCTTAGGGAAGCATTCTCTGGGGGGAGGGGTAGTGTGGTAATCCCTCAGGGAGTCATCATAGAGCATGCTGTGGTCTTGTACTTCCCCGTCACAAACAATCAGGCAGAGTACGAGACCGTCATAGCATGGCTACGATTGTCCAAGGAACTCGAGGTACACGACGTGGAAGTGTTCACGAACTCGTTGGTTGTGGTGTTGCAGATCAGTGGTGAGTATGAGGCTAGGGAGCATACCCTCATGAAGTACTTATCCAAGGTAAGGGTGATGGTCGGCGGGTTCCGGACATTCTCCATCCAGCATGTCCCCAGGGAGGAGAGCGCAACGACCGATTAGTTGGCTAAATTTGGGCCCCGGGATGGAGGAACTTTAACCGAGATATTCCACCCAAGAAATCGAAGAAGGAAAGTTTATGGAAGTGGATCAGCGGCCCTAATGGGTGTATCCCTTTATAGCTTTCTTGACTACCGGCAAGCTTCCCGAAGGGACCAAAGATGCGAAGGGCTTCAGGCAAAAATCAACACATTACCTAATGCACGAAGGAGGGTTGCATAGTAAGATGTTGTCAGGGCTTCTGGAGCGATGCGTGGCGGAGGAGGAAATCCCGCGGATGGTGGAATAAGTGCACTCAGACGAATGCGGGAGTCATTCAAAAGGCAGGACTTTGGAGGCAAGGGTGGTCAGGCCGGGTTACTTTTGGCCATACCTGAGGAAGGGTACGACAGAGTTTGCAAGGAGGTGTCAAAAATGTCAGCTCTATGCTCCCCTCCAACTCTTGCCCGCCTAAAGGCTTCAAAGCATCACGACGCCATGACCTTTCACCATCTGGGGGATGGATTTGGTAGGGCCTTTCCCCCGGCAAGCGGGCAGAGAAGGTTTTTTCTAGTGATGATTGATTATTTCTCAAAATGGTTGGAGGTCAAGGCGTTGGCCAAGGTAACCTCCCAGGTCATAAAAAAATTTGTTTGGGGGAGATCATCTCCCAACATGGGTTACCTCAAGCCATCGTCACAGATAATGGACCCCAGTATGCAAGCGAAGAATTCATCAGCTTCTGCATCCAGTTGGGGATTGACCTCAGGTTTGCCTCCGTCCACCACCCAAGAAGCAACGACTGTAAGACCCCCCCTTTTTTGCAACAACCACCGGGGTCTTAGGCCCAGAACCGTCGCTTTACGGTGACACCTTCGCACCGGGAAGGTCATCACTACAAAATTCCGATCCTGCCTGCCAAATCGATCACCATCGACAGAATGTATAATGAATGAAAGTGTAAGCATCCAAGTACACAATAGTATAAAGGAGGAAATCGCATGACAAATAAATAGTCCACACCAGAAAGTGAAAACGGGCTTAAGCCCGGTACATGATAGCCTCACTACAAACCACTCATAAACATAAAACTACTAATACTCAGCTCCACTCATGGATCCGGATGCCTGTCCTCCCGAGCTACACTGGCCCATCTCCATCTGCACCATACCCTGCTGGTGTCGCGTCTCCTCTGGCTGTTCCCTGTCTCCCATCCGGAGCACCTAAAATATGGTGGTCAAACGACCGTCAGTTAAACTAGACTCAGTCAATAACCCCCCCACCCATCTACCCATGGCTCCTAGGCACCGGGTGGAGAGGAGTGAAAAGGAGGACCAAAAGCAAGCCGTAATCAAGCAGGTGACATCTACCCTAAGGGATAAAATAATAAGGTATGGCAGGGGTTAAATGCAATGGTTATGCTATGACCTACAAGTATGCTATGGTATGCACATGCAAGTGCAACTCACACACACAACTCTATGCGCACAGACCTTTAGTTCCCCTTTTTGGAGTTAGCTAAACTCTCAGGAGCCTCCGCCGTGGCAAAACGGAGACATTGAGTTGGGCCTCTCCACTCCTAGACTGGTAATCACACTACCCCGTCTAGCCCTCACGTACGTTTTCGTACTATTCCTAGCAAACCAGCTAGTCTCCTAAGTCAACGTACCGACGACGGTGTGATCGATCGTCCAATACCGAGGACCCAACACTGTTATGCACATGCAACCATGATAGTTTGTATATAATTATAGTACCGAGCCTCCAGCTCTTTAGACTACCGAGCCTACTAGTTCACCATGTTCCCGAGCCCACGGCTCCCTGGACTAATCAAGACTCCTTTTTTCCAAGTCCCCGAGCATCCAGCTCCCCGGACTTCCAAATCAATACCGAGTCCATTTAACTCTACCAGTAAGCCCTTAAGCCACGGGTCTACGCTATCCTTTCTCTACCAATTCATCTCCATACGTGTACATGTGTGAGTGTAAGGTGAAACTATTATTAGGGTTACTCTTTCCCAAAATATTCTTAAGGTTTACGTTAGCCCAAGACTGCCCAAGGTATTCCCCGTGAAGGGCTCTCGAAGGCACTAGGAACTATGATGGGATTACGCCCAAAGCTTTCTTTCACAAGGCACTTATTATTATTGATTTCTACCCTTGATCAGATCTCTCATTTATTTACCCAAACCAGCAACCTACTAAGGATTCAACTCTTCAAATTCCTTACCCACTCTAGTTCAGTTTCCGCGGTTACTATATGCATACCACACTATACTATATGAGATGTATAAAGGAGGTACTCCAGTTTGTCTTCCAAATCTCCTATGAAATTTACTAGAGGTATATCATAACAAGTTTAGCCTAAAACCAGAGAATCATAATTTTTCTAATTTATCCGGCATTTAATTAATTTAATCAAAAATTCCAAGGGCTACCGATTTGAACATGAACTACCCTAAGTACTCATGAAAGATGCCCAACAAAATTATTATAAATATTATGTTATCTCAATATGGTAAATCCAAAGTATCACAATTTTTCTATTAACAAAAGGGCTCTAAAACTATTTTAGCAATATTTTCTATCTTTCGTTATTTATGAATCAAGTACAGAAAATATCCATCCAGAAATTATAAATTAATTATACTTATGTAGATACCAGCTTAAAAATAGCATTTCCCAAGTTTCATAATTTTTCAGCAAGTATTAATCTCTGAATAAATTAATTAACAAAAATCTCCATAAGGTGGGCTTGTAAAGAAAATGCCGTAACTAAGATTCTAAAAATCATGAATAAATGTCTACAAGCATATAATGGCCTGAAAATCTCAATTCCTAAGTCTCATAATTTTCAACAGAAATATCACCCATAATTAATTTTAAAACCATAAAACCCCTTTTTAACATTTGTGAATGAAGTACTAGATTTACTCAACTAAAAATTATAAAAAAATTCAGGAGCAACCATTCTGACCTAAAACACGTACTGCCAAGAATTCATGGGGTTTCAATGAAGAGAAAGATCTAAATAATTAAAATGTCAGTTAGGGCTATAACAAACTTTACAAATGAAGTGCTAGAAATAAATATTATAAAATTCCAGTAAAATTGATGTAGGTTCAACCCATTCCAAAACTCACTCTCCCGAGTTTCACAGCTTTTAAATAATGTTTAGTGACTAATTTTACTCATTTGAGATTTTGCCCTAAAACTAATGTTAAGGTTTTGAGGTCTCTACCTATCTCCAAATCCTCCGAGATTCCATCCAGATGATTTATATTATGCTAACGTCGACTCTACTGAGTTTCAAGGCAATACGATGGCATTTGCCCCCATGTCCTTCACAACCCTCAAAACCCTCCCTTTAGGGTTTGAGTTTGGATCCTATGGTAAATCAACCCTAAACCACACCATTTTCTCCAAGTGGGTTATAATAACCCTTCTAAGTCAGGGGTCAAAATATCAGCCTCTGTTGAGGTGATTTGACCGTTCCAAACTCTTAGTGCACTTTTTACTCAAAAATGCCTCATTAATGCCTAGCTAAGGATAGATGATTTCCCACCCAAAACTCATCCAAATGAGTTGGAATTTTGTACAGAGCTAGGGTTTTACGGCCAGGGACCATCGCCAAAATTTGGGAGGGTTTGGAGGTGATTTGACCACTTAAATAAATTACTCTAACTTTATTAAATTTAAACAAAAACCTTAGGCAAAGTTTCTCCAAAAATTCCCATTTTTTGACAGACTCTAGGTATGGCTAAGGGTAACCCCATACTCAAATTTCAGGTCATTTGGACAAGGGACGAAGAGTGGACATTTATTTTAATCTCTGTACAACCCTTGGATAGATTGCACCAAAATGAGTGTTGTGGTCTAACCAGTGCTCCAAATTGAGTGACACCAATTTTAAATTACACTAGACATCAAGGGCTACATTTTCTATGTTGACCACTTTTTCTTATCTAGCCTCTAAGTATTTTTAATATTTAATTTAAAAACAGCCCAGAAAAGAGGCAGAAATTAAATAAACAGGAATTAATAAAATTTGATCCAGCACGGATCTTAAAGCAAAATCGTGGGGCACCTGGTCATCTTCTTCCTCCAGCCAAGGGCTGGGATTGGCCGAACCTGGAGCCTATTCCAAGCTCATTTCCCGGCCACCCGGCCACCTCGCTGGCCGGCCACCACCACCACCTCCGTTGAGGTGGTGGCAAGCGTTTGGCGGCGACCATGCCGCCGGAGGCGGCGGTTTCCGGCGAACTCAACACCACCATTTTCCATGAAAATCTGAAATTACAAGCTCCCAATCAGGCTCAATTGAGCCCGATTTCTCTACCTAAACAAGTCTAGATCTAGCACGCATAGAGAGGAGAAGGATTGGACCTTGCCGGCGGCCTGAAGTCGGGAAGATCGCCGGGAAGCCATTTCTGAAGGTTGTGTCGCTCGGCTTCTGCAACAGAAAGGTGGGGAGGCTCGGTTTCTTTGGGTAAGGATTGGGAAAGCCTCCTCTCAACTCACTGGTGGTGTTTAAAGCCTCAGATTGGGAGAGGAGGGGCTGGATCATTAAAGTCCTTCAAAGCCATTAATGGCTAGGATCGGCCATGGAGGAGGGGGGGGGGGGGGGGGGGCTGAATCTGGTCTGATGGCCAGGGGAAACGACTGGAAACTTCTCCCCTTCTCTGGGAAATTGAATTCAGCCATTAAATGTGGCTTTTGACGAACCGTTCCTTTCCTCTCCATCCTCACGGCGATTCTGCCCAGAACTGCCGTATCACGCCTGGTGACATCATCCGACACGGGTTTGTCGGGTGGGCGTGTTCCCTTCTGTTCTACGAAATTAAATCGACGATCGTCGAGCTGAGCTCGATGAAATGAGCTCAACGATCGTCGGGCTGACGACACGCCTGGCGACACGGGCGTGTCGGGGGCGTGTTCCCCATGTTCTGCCAAATGAACTCGACGATCGTCGAGATGGGCTCGACGAAATGAGCTCGACGATCGTTCGGCTGGCGACACACCTGGCGACACGGGCGTGTCGGGGGCGTGTTCCCCCAGTTCTACAAAATGAGCTCGACGATCGTTGACCTGAGCTCGACGATCGTCGGGCTGACGACACGCCTGGCGACACGGGCGTGCTGGGTGCGTGTTCCCCCCTATTCTACGAAATAAGCTTGATGATCGTCGACCTGAGCTCGACGATCGTCGGGCTGACGATATGCCTGGCGACATGGCCGTGTCGGGGGCGTGTTCCCCCCATATTCTACGAATTGAACTCGACGATCGTCGATCTGAGCTCGACGATCGTCGGGCCGACGACACGCCTAGCGACACGGGCGTGTCTGGGCCGACACGGGCGTGTCTGACCCGGAAGAGTTGTTTTCAGGGAATTTGTGTGGCTGTTTATTTCTTTCTAGAGGATCTGACGGTTCAGATCTCCCCTTACTGATATACGGCTGAGCTATAGGCAAACTAAGATGATTTTCACCTTGGCCTTCTTCACTTGGTCCCTTGGGCTTCCTAGGGTTTTGGCATGACCAAAACCACTCTTGGGGGTCTAGTTGGAAATGGGATGTTGTAACGACCAGGTGGAGGCGGCCAAAAAAATCATCGTCAACCTGCTTAAGAAGAAGGTAGAGAACCTGGGGGGGAGTTGGGTGGAACAGCTCCCCTCGGTGTTGTGGGCTCTGCGGATGACCCCCAATACGGCCACCAGAGAAACCCCCTTCAAGATTTCACACGGGTATGAGGCGGTCCTGCCCATGGAATTTGTTGTTCGGTCGCCGCGAGATGCAGCCTCCAGTGGCGGAGATGAGGAGTGGAGGGAAGAAAATGAAAAGTAGCAATGACTCTCGCTGGATATGGTGGAAGAGCTTCGAGACATGGCTGCCATCAGGCAAGAGGTGATCAAGTGGCGGATGACCAAGTATTTTGACAAACATTATAGGATCAAGCAATTCAAGGAGGGAGATCTAGTCCTAAAGAAATTCGACACCACAAGAAGGTCGATAGCAGTAGAGAAGCTCAATCCAAACTTGGAAGGTCCCTACATAGTTGAAAAGGCCCTGAGGTCGGGAGGATACCACCTCCAGAATATGGAGGGGGTGACCATGAGCCATACTTGGAGTGGCAACGATCTGAAATGTTTCTACCCTTAGTTCGGGGTAAGATTGTAAATCATATTATAATGAATTCATTGAATTGTCTCATGTTTGTTTCTTTTGAAGATTGCAAAGAGATTGTGGTTTGAATGACACCGAGTAGATCCCGCTGTCCAGGCTTCCATTAGCTGGCAGAGCTAGAAGGATCACTCGGTCCCGAGTAGACCCACTGTCCAGGCTCTCACTCGCTTGCAGGGCCATAGACTCGCTTTTGTGGTAAGGGAAGACTCCAAGAGGATCCCGCTGTCCAGGCTTCCTTTAGTTGAAAGGGTTGGACGACACACTTGGCCCCGAGTAGACCCACTGTCCAGGCTCTCACTAGCTAGCAGGGTCATAGGCTCGCTGGGGGGGGGGGGGGGGGGTAAGGGAAGACCTCGAGAGGATCCCGCTGTCCAGGCTTCCATTAGCTAGCAGGGTTTGAAGGCGCACTCGGCCCCAAGTAGACCCATTGTCCAGGCTCTCACTAGATGGAAAGGACGTAGGCGTGCCTGGGGGGGGGGGGGGGGGTAAGGGAAGACCCCGAGAGGATCCCAGTGTCCAGGCTTCCATTAGCTGACAGGGCTGGAAGGCGCACTCGACCCCGAGTAGACCCGCTGTCCAGGCTCTCACTAGCTGGCAGGGTCGTAGATTCGCTTGGGGGGAAAGGATAAAAGGTTTACGATTTTGAAAGATCCAGAGAGGATCCCGCTGTCAAGGCTTCCATTTGCTGACAGGGCTGGAAGGCGCACTCGACCCTGAGTAGACCTCCTGTCTAGGGTCTCACTAGCTAGCAGGGTCGTAGGCTCGCTTGCGGGGTAAGGGAAGACCCTGAGAGGATCCCGCTATCCAGGATTCCACTAGCTGGCAGGGATGGAAGGCGCACTCGGCCCTGAGTAGACCCATTTTCCAGGCTCTCACTAGCTGGCAGGGCCGTAGGCTTGCTTGGGGAGAAAGGAAAAAAGGTTTATGATTTTGAAAGACCCTGATTAGATCCCACTATCCAGTCTTCTATTAGCTGGCAAGGTTATGCTCGGGATCAACGATGGGTCATCTTTACCTTGGAGAAAGTCTAAATACACTTAGGGTTAGATCAAGTGTTGGATCAGTGGAGTCGGGACATGAGCATATAACAACAATACTAAGTAACTTGCGAAAGGGAGGTTTGAGCTTCAACCCATCATAGTTCCTAGTGCACTCGAGAACCCTTCATAGGAAATGCCCTGAGCAGTCCAATGTTATCCCTAAACTGTAAAGCTAAACTATTAGTGCAAGATTAATTCTAAGTACTTCACTTTCACTCACCCCGTAGTCACGAGAGGCTAGTTTGGTTTAGACTCACGAGCGGTATGCTCGGCGGTGGTAGGTATGGACTGGTTAGTTTGGGGAGCCAGTGGCTAGGAAGGTTGTTGTGACAGACGAGTTAGTTCGGGGAACCAATCGCTCAAAGATTCAGATTTATAATAATTACATGTGCATAAAAGTGGCGGGACTTCAGTTCGATCTGGTCGTCTCACCGACAGAGGAATGATGACTATGTAGGGTATAGTGGTTAGGACTTGCTTGCTAATGTCTGTGAAGACGCTTACCTAGTGACCCTACACTTGACCACAAAAGACTGGCGGGTTTGTCAGCATTAGTACATGGTGAATCTAGTGTGTCATTCAGATTCGTATGTAAGGGCTAAGCCTGGTAGTGCGGTTACCCGCCTAGGAGTGGGGTGGACCAACTCACTGTCTCCACTGGCCACTACGTAGGCTCTTGAAAGTGAAGCTAGCTTCCAAAACTGAGGAACTAAAGTTCTGTGCGCATAGAGTCATGTGTGTGTGTTGCACTTGTATGAACATAACATTAAACCAGCATAACATAACATATCATGTCATCATTGTGTTTAAACCCCTACCCCTATCTTATAAATTGTTAAGAGACTTTTTATACGATAAGACTTGCAAAATGACCCCTAAACTTATGAGTTTGTATGGAAATTCTTATAAGTTAATGTTACTTATTCTATAGCTTACTTTTACTTTATCTATGGTAGAAGGTAGCCGTAGTTCTTTACTTGTACTTTTATTACTTATGGTGTAGTATGTTCTAACTGCTTTGTACTTTACCTTGTTTACATTACTGCAACCTTGTTATAGTTCCTTTGTATATACTCCTACTAGGGTAGTTGTCACCCGCTCTTGTTCATTTTCCACCTTAAATATCTTTCCTTTCCTCCTCCGCGTACGGTGCCTAGGAGTCACGGGGGTGAGGCGAGGATGATAGTGGTTTATTCTTTTGGATAACAGTCGGTGGACAACATCATTTTAGGAATTTGAGGTGATGCACCAGTCGCAGGAGGATGGCAGGACTTGAGGAGCTGTTGTTGCACACTACTGCTACTACTCGGCGACAGGTCGAGATGGTTTTCATTTTGCTTCTACTAGATGTGTGAGTTGTGTGAGAGAGATTATTTGTATTAGACATGTACCGAGCTTAAGCCCATTTTTCTACTCTCTTTCATACTTTGTACTTATTGTTGACTATTTCCCTTATATATATATTGATAGTGAGTTGTGATCTCTGGACTTGTATTACTTGCTCTCTCTTTTGTTGGCCTAATGTGATGTGATCGTTTTAGCTGGCAGATCGGCGTCGTGCAGTGGCATCTAACTTTCTAGTTGGAGTCACAATAAGGCGACGGTTCTGGGCGTAAGACCCGGTGGTGAAGGAAATAAAGGGTCTTACAAACTGGTATCAGATCAGACCACGATCATAAAGAAGCAAGTCCACGACACTGAGTCACCCCGCACGAGCATTAGTTTGGGGACAAACAAAGCAGCAGAAGCTATGATGTGCCTATTGGTAAAGATCACAACATATAGTACTTAAATCAATGAGTTAGACCAACCAAACTAGGAAACTTGACTTACAAAGAAGATTCTTAGCGTATCCTAGTCAAAATTGACCTTAGGTATAAATTCAGTTAAGGTATGAGAAAACTCGAATTGGATAGAGGGAGAGTCTAACGCGAGAGTAGAAAATTGAGTCTTAAACTCTGATGTCCCTACTTTACTTATCATGTGGTACTATCACTTGTTACCTAAACTAATAGGACCACCTTAAGTATAATTGATGCCTACAATCCATTAGCGGAATAGTAGGGGACTCATAGACTGAACCCTCGTATCGATGACACGATTAGGATGAGACAACTATCATACCAAATACCAAGGGTCGAATAGGAATTCAAGTTCAGAAGATACCCATTTGGGACTGGGTCACATGTTGACCCTGAGAGGATTGTCATAAATGGTAACCTTGAGAGTCTAAATTATGGAGTATATCAACAATTTTCAGGATAGAACCCCATGTCTTAGGTTGTGTGCCCGAAGGATTGTGCGCATATCCAGGATGAATATAATGCAGTGATATCAAAGATACTTAGCCCAAGATAGGCAGGGGCTTATCTTTTGTTTATTGGGGGCTATCTTTTATTTATTGGGCAAATTAGTTACTGACTTTGGTTCCTTAGACCTAATTTAGAGAATGTGGAGTTACAAACATAGTGATGTTGAAGTTGATCTTATTCGACGTTACTTGGGTAAAGTTACCAGGACAATGATTAGACATCATTAATCGGACAAATACTTGGCATTAGATAAACCATTGGAAATTTTGGATTGAAATTAGGTCCTGCAAGTTAGAATTATATTTGGAATTTCTTGTGTTCAGGGCATTCAGAAGTGATTAACATGTAATTTGTTCTATCACACCCTTTTGCAGTAGCATAATTTTTACTGTAAATGTAACACCTCCCCTGTAATGACCGTATAATATGGGTCCGGTCAGGGCCCCACAACATACAGACGCCACAACTTTAGCATTAAAAGATGATATGGACTACCCAATCTCAAAACTCAAAACTAAACAACAGCGGAAACAGGACTAGAAGTTATCCACATACACAAGAGTATAGAAATGGCCTTATGGCCTTACAACAATAGAGAGTCCAAAACTCAAAAGATAACATCTACCATCAATGCGCATAAGCACTCCTAGACTACCTCGGCATGCAAGCCGGAAACAAGAGCATCAAACATACAATGCCACAAAATAGAGCTAGTACGAAACTTGAAACACTTCATGAGGCTTAGGCCTTTTTGGCCGTCGAGCTGGCTCCTGCTTGCGATCCTTGCCCTGTAAAATTTGGTGGTAACATGGGTCAGCAAAGGCTGACCTCAAACTATGTAATAAACACATCTCCTCCCGACCGCCCCTAATGGACCCCGGGGTACCCCTCCAACCTGCAAGTCAGCACTTTGTATACCATATACAAAAACAAGTAAAGCTCTAAAAGAATAGGTTTGGATGTCTCAAACAACAAACACGTTTTCTATGTTGTGCATATAATAAAAAGCGGCCTACTATGCAACATGTATGCAAAACCCGGGCTTCACCCAAGACACCCTATTGTGTATGCAACTAGCACATCATCATCACATCTGGGTACTTCAAATTTCCCCATTGGCATTAAGCCACAAACAAAAAGGTACTGCAATTCCTCTAATGGCATACAAGCCGACATACGGAACTCTTGCCAAGGCCCCACCCGCTCATGGTTCTTAGACCCGGGCTTGCCTGCAAGCTCTCACTTCTCGCGTTAGGATTCCGTGTCACACACTGACAGATTCTAAGAACCCTTGCTGGACCCCACCCGCTCGTGGCCTCATTGCCCGAGCTTGCCCCATGCTTGGCCTTCTCGTCAGTCTCACAGAAGGGGACTAGTCTCGTCGGGACACTCTCCCCACATGACTTGCACGTCATGGGATAGCCAGCCGACCACGAAGACAAAGCCGCGCCTTAGCATATCACAATCCATAATCATTCCCTCCATAATCCATCATTTGTACTACAACGTCCCCGCTCACCAAGGAAACCATCTACCGCCAATGCGGAGCTAAACTTGTCCACTAAGTAAACCATTTACTGCTATTGCGGAGCTAACCTTGTCCGGTTCTGGCTACACGTACTCACTCGAGAAAAGGGGGAAAACACAAACATCACAAATGACATCTTGCCGCAACGGATTTCTACAAAATCTTTAAGGCTCGCTATGCAATATCACCGAGTCAGACTAACGGTCGTGGCTACAGCTTCACCCACATTGCCTAATACACTAACAGAGCGGATATCTAATGCAAAATCATGCCGGGGACGGACTCAATCAACCCGGAGGTTCGTCTTGAACCATGGAGACCCAAACCCCTCTCATTTGAGAGTTTGGTGCCCAAAAGGTTGAAATAAAAGATGCTAAGCACGCGTCCTAAAAACTAAGAGGAGAAGTGTCGTTACCTTATGGCCCCTCTTCCTAGCCATGGGAACTTAACCGGATGAAAACTACCGCAATGGATTTGCCTCCGCGGATATGGACTTGGCTCGAGATTTAGGGCTCCGATGCTTCTCCGGCAGCCGGATCTCTCCTTCACCTTCTTCCTTGCTCTCCCTTCTCTCTAAAACCTCAAAAAGAGAAACTTAGAGAAGAATGAGGGTTTCAAACTATATTCCCGGACATAACTCAGCCAGGACAGCCCCAAACCATCAGATCCTAAAGGAAGGAAACGAACGCCCACGATTCACACTTAAAACCAAAATTCCTGGGCCGAACACGGCTTGAGACACGCCCGTGTCCAAGGCCGTGTGCCTCAATCGACGCCGAAACTGTCGCACCTAGAATAGGACACGGGCTCTAAACATGCCCGTGTCAAAGTTGACACGCCTGTGTCACTCAGTACACGCCCGTGTGCCTAGGCGTGTTACTCCATCAACACAGGACCAAACACAACCCGAGGAGAACACGGGTCCTCGACAGGCCCATGTCACATTTGACACGCTCGTTTCATACACAAGCATGCCTGGGCTCCAAGCCGTGTTTATCCCCTCACAAGGCCCGGCTAACACCTCGAGCAGGACACGGCCTGGGACACGCCCGTGTCTCAGGCCATGTTTGTCCTCTTCGACGATCGTCGACCGCATTTTTGTGGACCACGCAAAAATCGTCGAACCCGAACACGACACGGCCATGGACACGCCCGTGTCCTAGGCCGTGTTCACGACACTTCATCGAGTGCAGTTCGTCGACCACCCGAGTTCTTTGTCGAACTCGAGCAGGACACGACCTTGGACACACCCGTGTCCCAGGCCGTGTGACCCTTACCAAGACCCAAACTTGGCTCTGAATGCTGTCTGTCCCTCTTTTGAATTTTGGGGCGTTACAACTCTCTCCCCCTTAAATGAATTTCGTCCTGAAATTACAGAAAAAAAGGTACACAAAACTTAAATGATACCTGAACGGAAAAACTTTGGATACTCCTCCAGCATGGTTTGTTCTCGCTCCCACGAGAGCTCCTCATGACCGCAGTTGCCCCATCGGACTTTTACGAGTTTGACCTCTTTGTTCCGCAACTGCTGAATTTCTGAATCCTCTATAGCAACTGGACGAACTCGAGTCCTCAAGTCCTCTTCTATCGACAATGATGTTGATTTGATCACCACGCTAGCCTCTACTAAGGCTTTCCTCAAGACAAAGACATGAAAGACGTCGTGTAATCCTCTCAGCTCCGCGGACAACGCCAACCGGTACGCTGCTTCTCCCACCCGTTCTATAATCTCGAAAGGTCCCAAAAACCTCGGACTTAACTTCTTGAGTCAGCAAATGCGCGAAATACCTTTGAACGACTTGATCCTTAGATAGACCCAGTCGCCTACCGCGAACTCCAGCTTCCTATGGCGAGCATTAAAATATTTTGCTTGCCGATCTTGAGCCACCTTCATGCGCTCTTGAATGGTTCGCACCAGCTCGCATGCATCAACTAGCACTTCTTTTCCCAAAATTTTGGTGTCTCCCGCCTCTATCCAAGACATCGGTGTTCGACACCGCCTCCCATACAAAGCTTCGTATGGCGCCATCTTTATACTTCCTTGGTAACTGTTGTTATTAGCGAACTCTACCATGAAGAGGTGATCCTCCCACTTCTTGCCAAAGTCAAGAATGCACATTCCTAGCATATCCTCCATAATACGGTTCGTTCTTTCGGTTTGCCCGTGAGTTTGAGGATGCAAAGCCGTACTAAACTTGAGCTTCGTGTCCAGACTCTTCTGAACCAGCCTCTAGTCCTTGGATGTGAAACATCCATCACGATCACTAACTATACTCTTAGGAATCCCATGTAGTCGCACAATGTTGCGAACATACAACTCTACCAGCTTCTCCACGCTGTCCTCCTTCCAATTTGGGATGAAGTGAGCCACTTTGGTTAAGCGATCCACGATCACCCAAATTGTATTGTTACCCTGCTGCGATCTCGGCAACCCATGCACAAAGTCCATGGAGATGTCATTGAATTTCCACTAGGGGATTGGAAGAGGCTTCAGGAACCCGCCCGGCTTCTGACACTCGGCCTTCACCAAGGCACAATTTTGGCATCGATTCACATACAAAGCTACGTCCCGCTTCAGTCCAGGCCACCAAAAGGATTTCTTCATATCCAGGTACATCTTTGTACTGCCCAGGTGAATGGAGTACTTTGTGAAGTGAGCCTCAAACATTAACTCCTCACAGAGCTTGCCGAACTGCAGTACACAAATCCTTCCGTCCCTCCTCAGAATCCCATAAATTATCTTCCAGGCGCTGCTCTTGCCCGCTTGAGCTTCCGCCACGTAAGGCTGAAACTCCACACCCAAACGAGTCTCTTCCCGAATACGATCAGATAAATCGTTCTGCATTTCAATCCAGTTCAACCGATCCATGCTAGACTCTCCCCTTGCTATGCACTCCAAGCCGAGGGACTCTCAGTCCAAAACCAACCGCTCATCATGAGCTTTGATCCAATTCCCTTGCCCAGAGTATTTTCTACTCAAGGCATCTGCCACTACATTGGCTTTGCCTGTCGTATACTAAATCGCCACCTCGTAGTCTCCATGGAACTCGACCCATCTGCGCTGCCGCATATTTAGGTCCTTCTGATCTAGGAGATACTTCAGGCTTTTGTGATCCGTGAAGATCTCCACATTCGCACCATAAACATAGTGCCGCCACAATTTTAACGCGAAAATTACCGCTGCCAATTCCAAGTCATAGACGTGGTAATTCCTCTCATGAGGCTTCAGCTGCCCAGACCCAAAGGCTATCACACTACCATGTTGCACTAAAACACAATCCAAGCCGCATCCCGATGCGTCATTGAAAATTTGAAATCCTTCGGTCCCTTTCGGTAGACTTAGGATTGGAGCCGTCATCAGCCTTTCCTTCAGTGTCTCAAATGACTGACTGCACTCCTGAGTCCACACAAACTTCTGATCCTTATGAGTTAGTGATGTGAGAGGTAGAGCTATCCGTGAAAAGTTTTCTACGAATCTTCTATAGTACCCGGCTAGTCCAATAAAACTTTGGACTTCCGCCACGGTTCTCAAAATTGGCTAATCTCTGATGGATTCCACTTTTGTTGGATCTACCGCCACCCCATCCCCACTAATCACGTGTCCTAAAAATGCCACCTTCTCTAGCCAGAACTCGCACTTCGAGAACTTTGTATAAAGCTGGTTCTCTCTCAACACTTGCAAGACTACTCTCAGGTGCGTCTCATGCTCCACCTCTGATTTGGAGTACACCAGAATGTCATCAATAAAGACAACTATAAAAGAGTCCAAGTATTCCCGAAATACTCGATTCATCAAAACCACGAATACGGATGGTGAGTTCGTCAGCCCGAACGACATCACCGAGAACTCAAAGTGACCATACCTCGTACCAAACGCTGTCTTGGGTATGTCCTCGTCTCGAATTCGCAACTGATAGTATCCTGACTTCAAGTCCAACTTTGAATACACCACCGAGCCCACCAACTGGTCGAACAGGTCGTCTATCCAAGGAATCAGATACTTATTCTTGACAGTCAATTTATTCAACTCTCGATAGTCTATGCACAGCTGCATACTACCTTCTTTCTTCTTCACGAACAACACAGGCGCGATCCACGGTGAAGAACTGGGTCTGATATACCCATGCTCCAATAGTTCTTGCAACTGTACCTTGAGTTCGTTCAACTCTTTTGGTGCCATCCTAAACGGAGGACGTGACACTGGTCGTGCCTCTGTCACTAACTCAATCGAGAAGTCAATCTCCCGTCGAGGAGGTGCTCTAGGGTTGTTCATCAGGAAACAAATCCTCGAACTCTGCCACCACGGGCACTTCCCCAAGTGATAACTTGGAAAGGCGGACCTCTAATAATGCTATAAGTGCTACTCCCCCTTGGTTAACTGTCTGCACCAATTGCATGGTCGAAATCAGGGAACATGTCACTCCATTAAGGCCCTCAAACTTAACTTCTGTCTGCCCTTCACTTCTCAGGGTCACCACCTTGGATAGGTAGTCAATAATGGCATGCTGCTCTGCTAGCCAGTCCATTCCCAAAATCACATCAAACTCAACCAACGGTAGGACCGCTGCTATCAACACGAAGTCAACTCCGCCTAGCTTCCAACAAATGTGCCCTTTTGACCCGGTGGTCATGGAAGACCCATTGGGCATGCACACCTTCAGCTCTGCATCCGCCGAGAATGACTTAACTCCAATTCTCCGGATGAAGCTTTCCGCAAGAAAAGAGTGTGACGCTCCCGTATCAAACAATACCCTGGCGGGGTATCCGAAAACTAACACAAAGCCTAAAATAGAGGCATCAAACATAAATGGTTTGAAAGTAAGAAGTATGAGATTAAATTTAAACTTCCTCATACCTGTCACTACGTCGGGTTGTCGGATTGCTTCCTACTGTCCAAGGTTTTAGGACCTTGGTTGCACCGGTTAGAATCGAGAAGCGCTAGACTCCGTCATCTTTCCTTTCTCAACGGCACTGGGGCCGGAGCGCACAGTCTGCTCCTGCCTTGAATCCTGCTCTGCACCTCCTTGATTACAAAAACGTGCAATGTGCCCCACCTTGCCACAATTGAAGCACGCCGGTGGTCCCTTAGAGTGAGAACCTCCGGACATCCATTTGCTTTTCTCACCGGACTTGAATGGGTGAGGCTTTTTTTTCCACCTATTCCCTTCAGACTTTCCTTGGGATTGAGAAGGCTTCCCTTCCCCTTGCTTGGGCGCGAAACCCTTACGACATTGGCTTCGCTCCAGATCACTCTCCAACGTCCTGGCAGCCTCAACTAGCTCGTTGAAACCAGCTCGCTTCGTGGAGATGAGGGGTTGTCTTAGATTCTCCCTCTGCCTCTAGTAGAAGAGGTTATCCCTCTCCTCATCGTTTGCCATTGTCGTCCCTGCATAATGTCCCAACCGAGTGAACTCCTGTATATACTCGTCCACCGTCTTATCCCGCTGCACCAAGTACAGAAATTGCCTTTGGAGGGCCAGCCTTATCGACACAGGAATGTACTTCTTTAGGAAAGCATTCCCAAACTCTTCCATGGACGGGGTGCATCCGGGAAACTGGCAGCCACTATGGCTCACCCACCACAACTTCGCATCTCCCTCCAACATGAAGGATGCAAACTCAGATTTCTTCTCCTCTAGCGTCTCTGCCGCCCTCAGAAGCTCTTGCATTCGTGCCCACCAATCCTCCACATCAGTCGGCGTACCAAATCCCTTAAATGTTGGAGGATGGAAGCTCAGAAAATACTTCATCTACCGGTCTCCATGCCCAACAACCACCCTTTCGGCCAACGGCTCTGCTTGCCTGGCTTCTCCGCCCGGCACAGCCGTCGCCATATCTGGAGTAGCAGGAGTTGCTACCTTAGCAAAATGGGTTGCTACTTGAGCTATCACTGCAGCTTGGGCTGCCACCATCGCTTCTGCAAGCATGCGACAAAAATCGGCCGACTTATACCCATGCCCAAAGGACCCTAAGCAGTAGCGCTACTCGCTGAAAGCTCTTCTCTAGGTCTCGACGTACCCGCCTCGTTGCTTGCACTCTTAACAAAAGCAAGAAAATAAGGAATCAGTCTCGAATCACAAGACTCAAACATAAGGACACTCATGGTCCCGCATTACTCCTAAGTGGATAACTTCTATATGCACTGACCTTGGAAGAAACCTGGCTTTGATATAAAATTGTAACACCTCCCCTGTAATGAACGTATAATATGGGTCCGGCCGGGTCCCCACAACATACAGACGTCATAACTTTAGCATTAAAAGATGATATGAACTACCCAATCTCAAAACTTAAAACCAAACAACAGCAAAAACATGACTAGAAGTTATCCACATACACAAGAGTATCGAAATGACCTTATGGCCTTACAATAATAGAGAGTCCAAAACTCAAAAGATAACATCTGCCATCAATGTTCATAAGCACTCCTAGACTACCTCGACATGCAAGCCGGAAACAAGAGCATCAAACATACAATGCCACAAAATAGAGCTAGTATGAAACTGAAACACTTCATGAGGCTTAGGCCTTTTTGACCGACGAGCTGGCTCCTGCTTGCGATCCTTGCCCTGTAAAATTTGGTGGTAATGTGGGTCAGCAAATGCTGACCTCAAATTATGTAACAAACACATCTCCTCCCGGCCACCCCTAACGAATCACAGGGTACCCCTCCAACCTGCAAGTCAGCACTTCGTATACCATATACAAAAACAAGTAAAGCTCTAAAAGAACAGGTTTGAATGTCTCAAACAACAAACATGTTTTCTATGTTGAGCATATAATAAAAAAGGGACCTACTATGCAACATGTATGCAGAACCCGGGCTTCACCCAAGGCACCCTATTGCGTATGCAACTAGCACATCATCATCACATCTGGGTACTTCCAATTTCCCCATTGATGTTAAGCCACAAACAAAAGGGTACTGCAATTCCCCTAATGGCATACAGGCTGCCACACAGAACTCTCTTCAAGGCCCCACCCGCTCATGGTTCTTAGACCCGGGCTTGCCTGCAGGCTCTGACTTCTCGCATCAGGATTCCGTCTCATACACTGACCGATTATAAGAACACTTGCTGGACCCCACCCGCTCGTGGCCTCATTGCCCGGGCTTTCCCCATGCTTGGCATTCTCGTCAATCTCACAAAAGGGGACTAGTCTCGCTGGGACACTCTCCCCACATGACTTGCACGTCATGGGATAGCCAGCCGACCACGGAGACAAAGCCGTATCTTAGCACATCACAATCCATAATCATTCACACCCTAATCCATCATTTGTACTACAACATCACCGTGCACCAAGGAAACCATCTACTGCCAATGCGGAGCTAACCTTGTCCACCAAGGAAACAATCTACCGCCATTGTGGAGCTAACCTTGTCCGGTTCCGGCTATATATACTCACTCGAGAAAAGGGGGAAAACACAAACATCACAAACGACATCTTGCCGCCACAGATTTCTACAAAATCCTTAAGGCTCGCTATGCAACATCACCGAGTCAGACTAACGATCGCGACTATGACTTCACCCACAATGCCTAATCCACTAACGGAGCGGATCTCTAGTGCAAAATCATGCCGGGGACGGACTCAATCGACCTGGAGGTTTGTCTTGAACCATGGCGACCTAAACCCCTCTCATTTGAGAGTTTGGTGCCCAAAAGCTTGAAAGAAAAGATGCTAAGCATGTATCCTAAAAACAAAGAGGAGAAATGTCGTTACCTTACGACCCCTCTTCCTAGCCATGAGAACTTAGCCGGATGAAAACTACCGCAATAGATTTGCCTCTGCGGATCTGGACTCGACTCGCGATTTGGGGCTCCGATGCTTCTCCGGCAGCCTGATCTCTCCTTCATCTTCTTCCTTGCTCTCCCTTCTCTCTAAAACCTTAGAAAGAGAAACTTGAAGAAGAATGAGGGTTTCAAACCCTATTCCCAGACATAACTCAGCCAGGACAACCCTGAACCACCAGATCCTAAAAGAAGGAAACGAACGGCCACGATTCACACTTAAAATCAAAATTCCTAGGACGAACACGACTTGAGACACGCCCGTGTCCAAGGCCGTGTACCTCAATCGACACTGAAACTATCGCACCCAGAATAGGACACGGGCTCTGAACACGCCCGTGTCAAAGTTGACACGCCCGTGTCACTCAGTACACGCCCGTGTGCCTGAGCGTGTTCCTCCATCGACACAGGACCAAACACAACCCGAGGAGAACACGGGTCCTCAACACGCCCGTGTCACATTTGACATGCCCGTGTCATACACGAACACGCCTGGGATCCAGACCGTGTTTATCCCCTCACACGGCCTGGCTAACACCCTGAGCAGGATACGACCTGGGATACACCCGTATCTCAGGCCGTGTTCGTCCTCTTCGACGATCGTCTACCGCATTTTCGTCGACCACGTGAAAATCATCGAACCCGAACATGACACAGCCATGGACACGCCCGTGTCCTAGGCCATGTTCACGACACTTCGTCGAGCGCAGTTTGTTGACCAGCCAAGTTCTTCGTCGAATTCGAGCAGGACACGACCTTGGACACGCCCGTGTCCCAGGCCGTGTGACCCTTACCAAGACCCAAACTTGGCTTTGAATGATGTCCGTCCCTCTTTCGAATTTTGGGGCGTTACAGTAAAAACATTCATTATACCTTGGGAGCTAGTTGATGAATAATCGTAGATCCTAGACAATGACCTATTGGATTTAGAGTATAATGTTTAAGTTTACTATGGTTGGAATGACTTAATACTATCTTACTTCGATCGTACAAAAGTGACCAAGCCCGTCATATATTAAAATGTTGGGAATTGATGAATTAAATATGAAGATTGATTGATCACTGTTATCCACGCTTACCTAACATACCCAAGTCGTTAGGTTGAAACTTGCAGTTTGGGATAGGGCAATGTCATGGTAATAAGGATGAGCAATTACGAGACTTAAATATTGCAAAATATCGTGTGAATTAGATGATGGGTAGTAAGATTCAGGATATCTGGCAAGATAAGATTAAATTGCTATGTTGTAACATCGAAAGTATGATAACTATAGGAAATTTGCAAGAATTTAATAAACAATATATTGAAGATGTATACCATAGGTATTGTATGACCCCCCCCCCAAACCTTTACTCGGGTCGGGCCGGAGGGGATCTTACTTGCCAAAGGCATCCACCCAGTGCTCCTTTAAGGGGTAACAACTCACTCCACCAAGCACTAGTTGCCCGCCTTGCTCGGCTAGAATCACAACATTCACCACACATCAGAGATTTGTGGAAGCATTAACAGGAAAATACTATCAAATATATATAACATCATATATATTTACATGAGTACTAGGGTCATAACCTATATTCTTATATAAGCCCGCAGGATGTACGAGTTCTACATATAACTCCTCACTCTCTCTATCCTGCTCGCTAGTACTCACGTCTCGAAACTCTGGAGATGTCAGTGGCGCTTCAGCTTGAGTAGTCCTAACTGCTGGCGCATTCTCCTGCGGCACTGGGTTACTATGGTGCTCCGTTTCCTGTGAATGGTCATTTAAATAACCGTTAGTCATAGGGCTAAGTGGAAACAAATCTCCTCCACGGATCCATATCCTGGGGACGAGAACACATGCATCCAATAGTATAAGATAGCCAAAGAATGAGAGAGTTAGCATAATATTTCATATTTTAAGCTATGAGCAATGATAAAGGGAGAGTAGCATAATATATCTGAAATGACAACAACAATAATATTAGTTATAATAAGGGCTCCACTAGCACATCAGCGCATCAGGTATTCACAGCTCGTATCCTATCACAGGCATTCACAGCCGCGTACATACCGCAGACATTCACAGCCGCGCAATCACCTTATGTCAACATAGTATGGACCACTTTTGTTTTAGCAGGGTAGCTAGCCTGCGGGCCTCACCAATGTGGTTGTCGGTGACAACGTCCAGTCCTGCCACTTCTGGTGCTGGTCGTACCGCACACCCCAGGCCCTAACGTACAACCCAGTATACACTTGGATGTGACCAACATTCGACGGTTCAACATTTTGGCCGACCAGCGGTGGAATCCAACAGGAAAGAAAAACAAAACGGCCAGTCATTCGTGGTACCTATCTCCCTGTCGCCTTGAGCCATCAACCTTCCCGCACTGGTATGAACGGTCTGCGGAAGGGAATGACCCGCCATAACTTACCACAAGCAATTTACATGCAATTAACAATCAATTTTGCTAGCTCACATCGGGTCTGTGGCGGTCTTTCCTACTATGCTGCGTACTTCGGGCGGCGACGCTCAATGCAACTTTTGACAAGGAGCGTGGGAGCACTTTGTTTGGGACCAAACCTGGAGGAATAACTCAACTCCGATTATTCCCCATGTAAGGCTCGACCTTAATAGGTAACTGCTCGACAGAGCAGGACCCAGACTTAAAATAGTAAATTGTAGGAATAAAACGCAGTAGACAAAGCTGATGATAAAACTACATAATTTAAGTGCTGGAGTGATATGTGACTAGTACATAACTGGAGTAGTACTGAATTGAAAGTACTGAATTGAATTTGACCAGTACGAGACTGGAGTTGCATTGAAAGTACTGAATTGAACTTGACTAGTACGAGACTAGAGTTAAATTGAAAGTGTTGAATTGAACTTGACCAGTACGAGACTGAAGTTGAATTGAAAGTACAAAATTGAACTTGAATAGTACGAGACTGGAGTTGAATTGAAAATACTGAATTGAACTTGACCAGTATGAGACTGGAGTTGAATTGAAAGTACTGAATTGAACTTGACCAGTATGAGACTGGAGTTGAATTGAAAGTACTGAATTAAACTTGACCAGTACGAGACTGGAGTTGAATTGCAAGTACTGAATTGAACTTGACCAGTACGATACTGTAATAATCATAATAAAAAGGTTAGTAGTCCAATCACTCCATCTAGGAGGCTTCAGTTCCATCTCCGTTCTCAGGAGGCACATTCAGTTTTATTTCAGTTTTTAAAGGCTTCTGTAGTTTACGCCCATTATTAAGATCTGATAGTAAATTGGTTGCGCCTTGTTAATCATGGCTTAATCGGATCACAAGTTTTTTAGGAGTTACACCCTTTTATTCATTGAGAATATTTTGTAACTCACCACTCGTACTCTCATCTTCCGAGCGTGCCCAAATTACTCAAGAGTCGAGGTACTTTCCGGTTGTATGAAATCTCGGAACAATCGGAGCTCGGCTACTTGCCTCAACCACTCTCGTCGATAAAACAATTGAACTTATCGTTCGATTAAAAAAGTGGTCGCGCGCTTCGATTTCCATTTCCGAAGAATTTGGGTGTGTAAATTTCCGAGCGCGACACTAAGATCCAGGAAATTGGAAAAACCTTCACTTTTTATTCCAAGGCTTCCAAATTTTAATACAACCTTTAAGAGAGCCTAAAAAGAGCATAGTAATTTTTTTCAAAATTTTCCGAGCCAATTTAGGCCTCTAAAATGGCCAAATAAAATTCATTTGGGATTTTAAAAATATCAAAACACTTCCAAAAAATCTCAAAATTTTTGTGGAGGAAGCTCTTATCAAGGGGAACAACTTCCTTATTCAACACTTTTCCCTAGGAGCATATATTTTTTTTAAAAAGGGCAAGGTTTTGATTGAAAATTTGGTCGGCATATAGCAGATTTGATCAAGATCTTGTTGTCAAGATTGTGCCATACCAGGGAAATCTCCAACATTTCCCCACAGCGGATCAACCGCGGATCCGCTCTGGGGGGCATAGAAGATGAGGCGGGGCGGGATTTAAGGCTATTACAGTAGTTCATCTCATTCCGTGAGATGAAAAACGATGATCCATCCCGCCGGAGAAGAAGGCGGTGTCCCTCTGCCACCGCCGGCCAGCCACCGCTGGATGCTGGAGCCGCCCCCGATTGACTCATCGGGGCCGACAAACTTCTGGGTGGTGGCCCGGCGACCTGCCGCCGCCGACCACCGCCTGAAGTCTTCAACCCGAGAGCAGGGTGGCGGTGGCTCTGCTCCATGCACTGCTGCGCCACCCTGCCTCTACGGTGTTGAATAAATCGACGAAACCACCCCCGGCCGGCACGCCGGGTGTAGGGCTCCTCTCCGGTGGTGGCCCAGCGACTTTCCGCCACCGGCCGCCGCGAGATTAAATTATAAAGAAAAACTTTATTTTCTCGGGGGCCGCCAGAGAGGCATTTTCCGGCGGCACCCCGACCTTCCACCACCAGGGAAAGTCATCCTCGGTGGTTTAGCCCTTCTCTAGTGCCACCACCGGCACTGGGAGGGGCTAGCTTGTTGCGACCACCACCCGACCTGGAGCTTTGCTCGGGTGGTGTCGGCAGCGCTCTGGCCTCCGGGAGACGCATGCACCACATCAGGGAGATAGGGAAGAGGAAGGGGAAGAGCGTCCACTAGGCCTGAAAGAGCTTAGGAGGGCCCCGACTGGGTTGCCATTAGTGGTGGCAGAAAGCTTGGGTGGTGGAAAATTATTCGGCGAGCTGGGACTCTGGTGAGGGTGCCCTGGGCTCGGGTGGGTTGGTGTGGGGGAAAGCATGTTGGGTAAGGCCTTATATAGGCAAGGGGCAAGGATCCATTTGGCTTTGGGGAGGTGTGGGATTAATTCCATGAGGAGGAGGAGCTCCTCCCCTCTTCTCGACTTGCTCAGGCCAGGTGGCAGCATCTTAGGGTACCTAGGTGGCAACCATCCAATGGGGAAAAGAGCTTGGGCTTGGGCCTTGCTTCTTAAGAAGAAAACAGGAGGGTGAGGGAGAATTGGGCCTACCTTGGCCCATGGCCCAATTCCATCTTGTGGCTAGTTTTGGTGGCCCAAGATGTGAGAGGGGGTAGGGCCTTAACCAATTAAAGAAGATGGGGTGAACACCTCTTTGGAAAAAATCCAAAAAATTGACTTTTAGGAGGGTTTGACCAAAGTCAACCCTGGGGTGGGTCTCCCTCGCTGGTCAAAGTCAAAGTGGGTTCAAGTTATCGAGGATCATGCCAAAGTTGGGGTGTCGTGTCACAATTGGTGTGCACACGCATTTCGGTGCATGATTGTGCTTGATTTGACCATGAGTTGACCATCCGTCATCAATATTGATCGGAATAACTTTTGTTGACTTTGTATCGATCATACGAGTCCAACGCCGCTAACTGGGGTCAAATTAGAGTGTGTTTTGCAAAATTCCAAAATCAGCGTGCCGCGGTGCGATAAAATGTTCAAAGTGTCTATATCCGTCGTTACGCCTTGAATTGTGACGCAACGAGTTCCAACGCGCTCGTTTTGATTATACGAGGCCACAAGAATTAACAAAACTCAAATCGGAACTCTCTATCCCATTTCCCCTCAAGGGTTACCTTCTAACAGGTCACGCGTAGGGTTCGAGTTACTTTTATTGGGCCCACTAGGGCTCTGGTGGCACAATAAAAGTCGGGATGTTACAATCCAATAAAAATAAAACGATTTTTGTCCCCAAAAATTTGCTTGAAGTAGGGGAGAAAAAGGAGTGACATACCTGGAAAGAGCTCGGGGTGTTATATTAATGGTGTAGGTAGATGCTGCTCTCATTGCCGGAGAACTCGTCTCAAGGAAGAGACATGAAACACATCATGAAGATTTCCCATTTCTGGGGGCAGGCTAATCGATATGCAACAGGGCCAATGCACTCTATTACCTAATAGGGGCCCAAATAGCGGGGATCTAGCTTCTTCTACTTTCTTAACTGGGAGACACCATGCATAAGTTTAATTTTTAGGAACACCATTTCTCCCACGCGGAACTCCACTGGTCGGTGTCACACATCATAATACTTATCTTACCGGCTCTGTGCCTCCCACATCCGTTCCTGGATTTAGCCGTATCGCTGCCGTAGTGTCGTCAATATAAGCCACTTCTAAGGCTTCTGGGTCCTCTTCTTGAGCCCATGTCAATGGGGTTCGGCAATGCCTTCCATACAATGCTTCGAATTGATCCATATTAATGCTTGCCTGGTAGTTGTTATTGTAAGAAAGCTCAACTAGAGGTAACAGCTGCTCCCAAGGCTCATTGTGTTCCAATATACAAAATCGAAGTAGATCCTCCATCATCCGATTTGTCCTTTACGTTTGTCCATCTATCTGTGGGTGGAAGGCAATACTAAGAGCCAACTTGGTCCCCAAGTATGCCTGCACTCGTCTTCATTCCTTGGATGTGAATTACCCATCATGATCTGACACAATGGACTTTGGAACTCCGTGGAAACGGACTACTTGATATATGAATATCCTGGCCAGAATATCAACTCTGTCTCCCTGTCGGTTTGGAATGAACTGCGCTACCTTGGTAAGTCGATCCACAACAACCCATATGTAGTCGTTTCCAGCACGGGATCAAGGCAGGCCATGGACAAAGTCCATGGAAATGTCCTCAAATTTCCATTCGGGTATAGGCAGGGGCTGCAGTAGACCCCCCGGGCTGCGACATTCAGCTTTAACCCTTTGACAGGTCTGGCACTGGGCTACGAAGTTGGTGACGTATCTTTTCATTCCAGGCCAGTAGATGGTCCTGAGTAGATCAACATACATTTTTACCACACTAGGGTGGACAGAATACCTTAACTGGTGCGCTTCTTGCAGAATCTCTTCACAAATTCCCCCGTGGAGGGAATAAATACACGACGCCTGAACTGCAAGATCCCATCGTGAATATTATAATCCTCCTGTGCCCCATCTTACAGAGATCAGATGATCGGGACTACCTCTGGATCAATCTTTTGGGCTTCTCGTATCTGATCCCAGATGTCGCATTGGATCTCCATCCAATACAACTTGACATGATATTCCTGCGGATCTCTTCGGGTAACCATGGTAATTTCCAGGTCTATTAAAGACAGAAACAGCCTTTTTGGGATTTGCTCCATCCAACTCCCAGCTACCGAAGGCTGGCGGCTTAGAGCGTCGGCAACTCTGTTAGCCTTCCTGGGGTGATATTGGAGAGCGAAGTCATAATCGAACATGAATTCTAACCATCGGCGTTGTCGAAGGTTCAGCTCTTTCTGGGTGAAGATGTATTTAAGACTCTTGTGGTCGGAGAAGATCTCACACCTTACCCCGTATAAGTAAAGCCTCCAGATTTTAAGGGCAAAGACGACATCGCCTAATTCCAGATCATGTGCCATGTAGTTCAACTCGTGCGGCTTCAACTGGCGAGATGCGTAGGCCACCACCTTGCTGTGCTGCATCAGAACAGCTCTTAATCCCATCAGGGACGCACCAGTATAGATCTGAAATCACTCAGTCCCTGCGGGGTTCGTAAGGACTGTTGCAGAAGTCAGTTGTTTCTTCAATTCGACAAACACAATCTCGCAATCTGGTGTCTATCGGAAGGTAACACCGTTCTTGGTAAGGGCAGTGATTGGTGATGCAATCTTGGAGAAACTTTCTGCGAACTTCCTGTAATACCCTGCTAGACCAAGGAAGCTTTGGACATCTGTCGTTATTTTGAGCAGTGGCCAGTTTTATACTGCTTGGATTTTGGTCTGATTCACTGCTACTCCTTTCTTGTTTATAGTGTGTCCCAGGAATCCGACTTCTTCTAACCAAAACTCACACTTATTGTATTTGGCGAAGAGGGAGTGCTCTTGAAGTTTCAGTAGCACCATCTACAGATGTCTGGTATGATCTGCCTTAGTTTTTGAATAGATAAAAATATCATCAATGAAGACGATCACGAAGTGATCTAGGAATGACTCGAAGACTTTATTCATTAGAAACATAAAGGCAGAGGATGCGTTGGTGAGCCCAAAGGGCATCACCAGGAACTCGTAGAGACCGTAACGGGAGCTGAAGGTGGTCTTGGGAATATCTTTCTCCCGGATTCAAAGCTGGTAGTTGCCTCGATCTCAGGTCCGTCTTGGAAAAGACGGATGCATCTTGTAATTGATCGAATAGTTCATCGATCCTAGGAAGGGGGTATGTGTTTCATATCGTAAGCTTATTTAATTCCCGGTAGTCTATGCACAGTTGTAATGTCCCATCTTTCTTCTTTACGAACAGTACTGGTGCTCCCCAAGGCGAGGAACTGGGGCGAACGAATCCAACATCTATTAGATCATGCAGTTGAATCTTTAGCTCAGCTAGTTCTCTTGGGGCCATCCAGTAGTGTGCTCGGGATACCGGCCGTGCTCCGGTCACGAGCTCGATCTGAAAGCCGACTTCTCGCTGTGGTGGCAATCTCAGGAGAGACTCAGGGAAGATGCTCGGGAAGTCGCGTACTACTGGGACCATGGCGAGCTCTTGTGTTTTGTCCTCCATTTCGAAGTAAATAAGGTATATCTCGTCCTTTTGTCGGACCGATCTCATAGTCTTTGCATAAGTCAAGATAATATGAGAGACAGAGGGTATACCTGTCAACATAATGTCTTGACCATTTGGGTTATGCAGTCGGACCTCTCGTGTTGAACAATTTATTTACGTCTTGTACTCGGCTAGCCAGTCCATTCCCAGTAATATATCATATCCGGTTATTGCTAAGATTGTCGCATATACCTCAAATTCCGCATCCCCTAGTACAGCCTGGAACGAACATTTTTTCGTTGACATCATGTCTGATCCATCTGGTAGACGAATTCGTATAGACAGTTCGGATGAGCAAACCACATTCTCCTTAGTCACAATAAAATCGTGGGATACGAAGGAGTGCGTCGCTCTAGTGTCGAAGAGGGTTTTGGCGGGGTGTCCTCCTACCATCAGAATTCCTGACAATATAGAGAATATACATATCATATATTAACACACAAGATGTAGGTATATATATACATCCAGTAGCACATAAGTAGGAGCATCCACTATATTTTAACGTCTAATATATATACCTATCACTACATCGGGGGATGTTTCGTACTGCAGGTTTAGTGCATAGGCCTCCAAGGGCGCTACCTGGCCCTGTTGGCCTCTCCTGCCAGCTCTGCCTCTGTGGCCCCTCTGACCCTATCCCCGTGCTAGCTGCCCACCCTGTACAGCTCCTAGTACTAGTCTTCCTGCTTCCTGTGGGCAGAAGGCCCACATATGTCTTGGCTGCTATCACAAGAAGTAGTTCCCTGTGAAGGGAATGTAACATAGGACTACTGGCACGAGCTGTGGTGCTGGAGCTGGTCTGACATCCTGCTGCGGTGTTGGGGGCGCTGGTGGTGTTGGTGGGTGTCTATAAGGCTGTCTGCAATGTCTCTATCTGCGCCCTCTATCTTGTTGGTGGGGAACAACTCCTCTGTCTCGTCTCAAACCTCTGGGGACCTCGACCTGTCCTCTATGTTTTTGGGCTACCATCGGTTGGTCCAACTCTAGCGTCGTTGCGTGAGTAGCTATGGTGTGGAAGGTAGACTGAGAGATCATAATCAGAGCCTGCCTCAGGTAATCACGTAGGCCTTAGTAGAATCAGGAAGCTCTACCCCTGTCGGAGGCAGCCAAGTTCCCGGAAAAGCGTATCAGGTGTATGAACTCCCTCTCATACTCAGGCACTGTCTGGTCACCCTGTCGGATGTGCACGAACCTCTCCTGCAAAATAGCTTGGTCCGCATCTGTAATAAAGAACTCCAACAAGGCCTTCGAGAACTCTCCCCATAGGATATCACTCATCGAACGTCCTCTAAAAGTTGAGCGGGTGGCACTCTCCACCAATCCCTAGTGTATCCTTCTAACAAGGTCACTACGAGTGAGACCGCAGCAACTGCTGGGCACATCATGCCTACTACAAGCTCCTCCACACGCTCCACCTACTCCTCTGCCTGGATGGCAGTCTCTATGCCTCTAAAATTCGGAGGCCTTAGTTCTCGAAAGGTCGTCAGCAAATCGGAAGGTGCCATCATCTCTCGTGATGGCTGTTCCAAGGCTGTCCGGAAGGTGGCCATGATGGCCGTCAATGTCTGCCCCAAGTTGGTCTCGACAAACGGTACGGCCGCGGGGGTGACCGGGTCTGGAGATGGGGTGGCAGGAACATATCCTCTGGAAGAGGACCCCCCCCCCCCGTTACTGTACTCCGATATCTAGAGAAGTAATAGGAAAAAGTGTCAGTACTTTACAAAAGTAGAAAAATTTGCAAAAATAATTGATGAAGCAGAAACGACGGTGTATGGGCATACTAATGCACAATCTAGAATCCCTGAGCCTCTACATTAGGGTCCACCAAGCTTTCGCTGTAAGGTTCGTTCCGGACCGAGGAACGAAGCGAGGGACGGGGGAATCCTGAGACTGCTCCACAAGGACGAATCATGATCGCTCTGATCCATTTGTAGGACCCCACAAACCTTTATCCGGGGTGGGTCGGAGGGAATTTTACTTGTCCAAGGCGTCCACCCAGTGCTCTTTTAAGGGGTAACGATCCACTCCACTAAGCACTAGTTGACCGCCTTGCTCCGCTAGAATCATAACATTCACAACACATCAGAGATTTGAGGGAGCATTAACAGGAAAATACTATCCATATATATATATATATATATATATATATATATATATATATATATAACATCATATATATTTACATGAGTACTAGGGCCATAGCCTATGCTCTTTTATAAGCCCGCAGGCTATACGAGTTCCACATATAAATCCTCTTTCTCTATATCCTGCTCGCTGGTACTCACATCTCGAAACTCTGGAGACGTCAGTGGTTCTTCGACAAGAGTAGTCCTAACTGCTGTCACATTTTCCTATGGCAGGGGTCACTACGGTGCTCCGTTTCCTGTGAATGGTCGTTTAAATAACCGTTAGTCACATGGCTAAGTGGAAAAAAATCTCCTCCCCGGATACATATCCTAGGGACAAGCACACACACACCTAGCAGTATAAGATAGCCAAAGCATGAGAGAGTTAGCACAACATTTCATATTTTTAAGCTAGGAGCAACGATAAAGGGAGAGTAGCATAATATAACCGAAATGACAACAACAATAATATTAGTTATAATAAGGGCTCCATTACCACATCAACGCATCAGATATTCACAACCCGTATCCTATCACGGGCATTCACAGCCGCGTACATACCACAGGCATTCACAGCTGCGCAATCACCCTATTTCGACATAGTATGGATAGCTTTGTTTTAGCAGGGTAGATAGCCCCACGAGCCTCACCGATGTGGTCGACGGTGACAGTGGTCAGGCCTGCCACTTCTGGGGTGGTGGTACCACACGGCCCAAGCCCTAACGTACAACCCAGTGTACTCTTGGTTGTGAGCAATATCAGACGATTCAACATTTTGGCCGACTAGCGGAGGAACCCAATAGGAAAGAAAAACATAACAGCCAGTCACCCGTGGTACACATCTCCCTGTCACCTTGAGTCGTCGACCTTCCTACACCGGCACGAACGGTCTACGAAAATTTGGGCGCGTAAATTTCCGAGCGCGACCCTAAGCTCCAGAAAATTAGAAAAACCTTCACTTTTTATCCCAAGGCTTCCAAATATTAATACAACCTCTAAGAGGGTTTAAAAAGAGCATAGTAATTTTTCCAAAATTTTCCGAGCAAATTTGGGCCTCTAAAATGGCAAAATAAAACTCATTTGGGCTTTTAAATACACAAAACACTTCCCAAAATTCTCAAAACTTTTGTGGAGGTAGCCCTTATCAAGGGGAATAACTTTCATGTTCAACACTTTTTCCCTAGGAGCATATATTGTTTTTTTTTAAAAGGGCAAGGTTCTGATTGTAAATTTGGTCTACATATAACAGATTTGATCATGATCCTATGGTCAGGATTGCGCCATACCAGGAAAATCACCAACATTTCCCCACAGCGGATCAATCGCGGATCCGCTGTGGGGGGCACAAAAGATTAGGTAGGGGGGATTTAAGGCTATCACAGTCGTTCTTCTCATTTCGTGAGATGAACGTTGGTGATCCCTCCCGCCGGAAAAGAAGGCGGTGGCCCTCTACCACCGCCGGCCAGCCACCACTGGACGCTAGCGCCCCTGCCCCCCCGATCGACTCATCGGGGCCGGCGAACTTCTGGGTGGTGGCCCGGCGACCTGCCGCCGCCGGCCATCGCCGGCCACCGCCTAAATTCTTCAACCCGAGAATAGGGCAGCGGTGGCTCTGCTCCCTGAGCCGCCGCGCCACCCCGCCTCTCCAGCATTGAATATATTTACGAAACCACCCCCGACCGGCGCTTCGGGGGTAGAGCTCCTCTCCGGTGGTGGCCCGACGACTTTCCGCCGCCGGCCACCGCCTGAGTAAATTATCGAGAAAAACTATGTTTTCTCATGTGCCGCCGGAGAGGCATTTTCCAGCGGCACCCCAGACTTCCACCACTGGTGAAAGTCATCCACGATGGTTTAGCCCTTCTCCAGCGCCACCACCGGTGCTGGGAGGGGCTAGCTTGCTACGACCACCACCTGACCTATAGCTTGGCATGGGTAGTGCCGGCGGCGCTGCGGCCGCCGGGAGACGCATGAACCACATCAGGGGGATAGGGAAGAGGAAGGGGAAGAGTGTCCACCTGGCCTGGAAGAGCTTGGGAGGGCCGCGACCGAGTTGCCATTGGTGGCGGCAGAAAGCTTGGGTGGTGGAAAATTATTTGGCGAGCTGGGACTCCGGTGAGGGTGCCCTGGGCTCGGGTGGGTTGGTGTGGGGGAAAGCATGCTGGGCAAGGCCTTATATAGGCAAGGGGGAAGGAGCCATTTAGCTTGGAGGAGGTGTAGGATTAATCCCATGAGGAGGAGGAGCTCCTCCCCTCTTCTCCACTTGCTCAGGCCAGGTGGCAGCATCCTAAGGTACCTAGGTGTCTGCCATCCAATGGGGACAAATTACTTGGGCTTGAGTCTTGCTTATTAAGGAGAAAAGAGGAGGGGAGGTAGAATTGGGCCTACCTTGGTCCATGGCACAATTCCATCTTGTGGCTAGTTTTGGTGGCCCAAGATGCTAGAGGGGGTAGAGCCTTAACTAATTAAAGAAGAGGGGGTGAAAAACTCTTTGGAAAAAAGCCAAAAAAATTAACTTTTAGGAGGGTTTGACCAAAGTCAACCCTGGGGTGGGTGTCCCTCGCTGGTCAAAGTAAAAGTGGGTCTAAGTTGTCAGGGACCGTGTCAAAGTTGGGGTGTTATGTCACAATTGGTGTGCGCACGCTTTTCAGTGCACGATTGTGCATGATTTGACCATGAGTTAACCAACCGTCATCGATATTGACCAGAACAACTTCTGTTGACTTTGTATCGATCATACGAGTCCAACTCCACTAACCAGGGTTGAATCGGAGTCCGTTTGGCAAAAGTCCAAAATCTGTGTGTCGCGGTGCGCTAAAATGGTCATAGTGTCTATATTCGTCGGTAGGCATTGAATTGTGACGCAGCGAGTTCTGACGTGCTCATTTTGATTATACGAGGCCACATGAACTGACAGAACTCAAATTGGAGTTCTCTAGCTCATTTACCACCAAGGGTTACCTTCTAACAGGTCACGGGTATGGTTCTGATCACTTTTATTGGCCCCACTAGGGTTCCGGTGGCCCAATAAAAGTCGGGATGCTACATGTATCACTCTGTAGACTTGATTCAGATAGCATCAAGAACTGGAATATATATGTTTGATGACATTATAGTCACGGTTAAGATTCATGACTATGAAAAATGGATTTTGGATTATCTAGTGTAATTACGATGAAATGGCACAAAAATTAATGGGTATTAGTGATAATCTCCAAAGATTCACGAGTACACCCTCTTAAATTTTGAGGATGATGGGTCGCTTGACGAAGTGATCATTCCCATTAATTGATAAGATTGGATAACTTGTAAAGTTGAGTTGATTGATTACTCGGGCATACTCGAAGAAATAAGAACCTGATCCATGTAGAGGAAGTTTATAGAGTCTTTGTCTACACTCACAAACGAGAACTCAAATTACCGGAAGAAAATTGTGTTTATCAGAACGTGTATTTTCCCGAAATAAAGAAAGACGCCATGAATTTTGTGACGCACGGTGAGATTTGTCGGCTGGTGAAGGTCAAGTGGAAGTGTTTTTTTTGCGGGGAGGGGAACTACTACAGTCACTGCCCGAGTTAGAGTGGAAGTTTGAGGATATAATTATGGATTTCATGCACATGTTACCACATCCCCACTTAAGACACAATTTTATTTGGAACATCGAGGATAGATTGATCAAGGTAGCTAGGGTCGCCCCAATCCGGAAGGATGCTCCCTGAAAGAATTAGTGCCTAACCACTTAGAGGGGGGGGGGTGAATAGGTGTAATTCCTATTTTTCTTTTAAGGCAGAAAAACTGTTCAGTTAACTAATAATAAACTGCAAATTCTACTGCTAACACAGCACAACAATCACAGAAACAATCAATCACAGAGTGCACATAGTGTTTATAGTGGTTCCCCAAGGTCTGGGTACATCCACTTTCCCCCTTCGCCTATCTAGCAGTGTACTAGATTCGACCTAACTTCTTAACTTCACCTCAGATCCTCAGATCTTACAACTCAGGACCCCAAACAAGGCTCCTACAACTCAGGCAATATGCCCTACCTCAGTATACATAAGGCCTACAACTCAGAGATCACAATCTCCTACAACTCAGGCTCACAGCCCTACCTCAGCCTTCAACAAGGCCTACAACTCTGAGAAAATATTCTCCTACACTCAGCCTTTATAAAATAGGCTTACAGCTCAGATCTAGAATAGATCCTACAGAAAATATTGTTTACAAAGTGTTTTACCACCACCCAGGTAGAGAGAGAAGGGATGGATGGATTCTTGATCAGTTCTTGGAAGAACCTGATGGCAGAACACAACCTCTCTTAGATTTCTTCAAAGCTTCTTGAATCTGAACTCAGTAGGGTTGAACTCTTGAGAAGTTGATCTCCAATCAGCTTCTGACTTGAGATTCAGATCTCAATCTGAATCTTTCTTGGCAGCCTGGTTCAGCAACTACTCTTCTTAGATGGAGCTCTCTCTCTCCAACTTCTTAGATCTTCTGTCGAAGGTCTTCTTCTTTTTGTGTTATTAGATATCTGTGTAGATCTTCAATCTTAATTGTGATCAATCACCTCTTCTGTTGAAGGAGAAAGCCTTTATATAGTCTTCCTCCAAGGTAACCAGCTGATTCGGTTTCTAACTAACTTCTGATAGATTTGACAGTTGCAATAGACTGGTTAGAAATGACAGCTGTCAAGTCATCCAGTCACTTTTTGAAATACTGTCTCTGTCTGAAAGTGTCGAGACTGATCTTCATCATGTGTCGACACAAGAAGACTAAGTATCGACACAAGTGGACTAAGTGTCGACACAAGCCTTGGTGGTGTCGACACAACTCCTTTTGTTATTGTAGCAGCTTCTCGACACAGCTTCTTTAGAATGTGTCGACACTGATTCTGTGTGTCGACACAAGCCTTCTTTTCTTTAACTTTATTGAAACTTGCTGTATGTCGACACATCTCCTTTGTGTCGACACAAGAACTTCTTTACTTTAACTTTGTTGAAGCTTTGCTGTGTGTCGACACAAGTCCTGTGTGTAGACACAGTTGATGTTGACAAATACTTCTGTGTGTCGATACTGCCTCTTGGTGTCGACACATTTGATATCGACTAAGTATTCCTATGTGTCGACACTGCCTCTCGGTGTCGACATAGTTGATGTCGACAATGCTTCTCTGTGTGTCGACACTGCCTCCTAGTGTCGACACAATTTCTTCTGGTGTCGACAAAGTCTTTCCTGGTGTCGACACAACTAACTCCAAGTGTCGACACAGCTTTTTTCCAGTGTCGACACAAGCGTTCATAGGTGTCGACACTGCTTCTCTAGGTGTCGACACATGGACTTAAAAATTTTCCTGCATTCCTGCATTTACTTAACCTGCACATATAAACTCAAAACACATCAAATACACCTTGATGCATATCATTGAGCAGGGTGAGGCTTCTTCAAATCTAGTACACATTTTCCAATGTACCCAACAATCTCCCCCTATTTGGAGAAGTCATAACCCTTAGTCAATGATATACACCATTCATAATAAATACACATTATGATGTATAACAATATTATATGACAAGGTAAATACTTAAAACAAAACATAAAAGATATTTCATCTCAGAATAAGTATGCTAACACAATGAGCATTCATTATAGTTTTGTTTCAACTTCCAATACTTTCTTTATCAAAAGTTTACATAGATTTTAACGCAAAAGATTACAATGTTATAAAATCAAGTAAAACTAATCTAAGGCAGCTCTGGCTCCTTGATGACAATTTCTTTGCCTGATTGGACTTTAGCTTGTACAGGAACATCAGTGTCATCAGCTGGCTTCTTGCCCTTTAGATCTTTCTTCTTAAGTTCTTCAGCCCTTATTTTTTGTCTTTCAAAGTAGTGACAGGGCTTAGGGAAATATTTGCTAGGCTCCTGAGCATTAGGAGGTAGCTTCCCTAGTTTTGCCTTTCTTCTATACTGAACTATGACTTCTTGCCTGGCTTCATGCTTTTGCCATTCTTGTGCAGAGTACCATTTACCCCTATCATGAGTCTTATCTTTTACAACCTTCCAAGCAGTTAGTATAATGTTCCTGGAGGTTGGACTCCACTGCTCAAAATCAGGCTTCAATTCTGCCTGTTCTCTGAATCTCTTCTTAGATAATAGAGCTTCTTGCTCCTTCAAATTTACCTCTGGCTCAGTCTTGTCTACTTTCTCTATGATCACATTTTGAGCACCTTCTGGAGGGTTGTACATGGTCTGTATCTCTTGATGAATCATCTCAAAATCTGCTGGAGGATAGATTACCTGAGCAACTTCAGCTTGCTCACCTCCAAAAATAGCAGGGTGAATTCCAGATTCAGCCACATTGTCATCATCACAAAGGGGTGGATATCCAAGTGTGGCTCTGATGCTATTGGAAATCCATTTAGCATGGTCAGATTCAGCTTTGACTAATACTCTCTCCCCCTTTATGACTTCTCTGGCCACATGATCCCTAAGGTCATCCTTCTGAAATCTGATTTGTTCATCCAGAAAATTAACACCATCCTTATAAAATCCCTTTAACTTTAGCAGCAAGCCAGAAATGGTCTTTTGAGATAGCTCAATAACTATTTTGACAGTAGTTATGCCATCCTGGAAGTCCCTATCAAACTTCTCCTTATCAAACTCTGGCTTGGCTTTAGACTTATCAACAGGCTGGGCTGTTGCAACATTTTTCAGTTCTATAACAATTGCATTATGTGATGCAGTCAGATTATCATTCATCCTAATCTGATTTTCTAAGACATAGCCCTGCTTCACTGCTATATCATCCACTTGAGTCTTGTTTTTCTCTTGATGGGTAGCTAGGAAAACCACTGCATTACCTCCTTTGTGGAAACAATCAGTCATTTTCTTCTTATTTTGATTCACCTCAAATCTTATGGATTTGATGTCTTGAGCCAAGGAGAATTGGAGATCTTTGTGAGTTTCATCTATATACTTCTCCATGACAACCCTTTGCTCATCCAACTTCACTTGTAAAGATACTAACAATGAACTATAATCAGTTGTTGGGGCAGGCTGTGGAGCAACAGTTTGTAATTCCTTCTTGTAGCTTTGGCTTCTCCTTTTGAAGACCATAAGCTTCCTCTTCTTAGCTCTTGAAACTTCTTCATCCTCAAATGCTGAGGTACTAGCAATATCAACTGTATCTTTAGGACTAGGAGGCAAGTCCTGTGCAGTCTTAGGTTGCTCCCCCTGAGTCCTTTGCCCCTCAGTTTCAGTTCTAATTTGCTCCTCCTCATTTTTTGAAGTCTCCCCATGAGTTTCTACTTGCTCCCCCTCAAAAGAAGTTTTCTCTCCCTTAAAATCAGCATGCTCCCTCTCAATATTAGCTTGTACTAAATCAGGAAACAGCTCTTCTAAGGTAAACTCTTATTGAGAAGGCATTAGAGATTCTCTTATCTCAGGAGCATCAGCAGCAACAGATGTATCTTCCAAGATAACATCTTGTGCTTGATTGTTTAGTTGTGTTGGCTGGTCAACATCAATCAAAGATTCAGTTAGCATTGCATCCTCAATATTGAAAATTGATTGATTTACTTCACTGATTACCTCAAGAATTATTTGTGTTGCCATTTCACTGTCCAAGTGAGTAGGCTCTTCCTCAACATGGGGCTCCCCCTGCACTTGTGCTTCATCTGCAGGGTCTGGTGCAGGAATTTCTTGTGCTGTAGATTTCTCAGGAACCTCTTGCCTTTCCTCATCAGGCAAGTCCTTAGTTAGGACCCTATCCCATCTTGAGATAATCCTAATGTCCATTCTCCTCATGTGATTAATTTTAGAACCAGCTGCTTGTTCCATGACTTCTGGAATAGTTCCAGCTAAGTACAGACTCATTATCCTTCCTAGATTGGGCTTCTTAATACTTTTCTTAACCTTTTCAAAAATCACTGCTGACCAATCAGTGTTGAGTCTGTAAATGATCCTTGTCATCAGGCTGAACATGTAGGCAGAAATCCTATCATGTCCCCCTGACATGAAGAGGATGACTTTGCCAACTATTTTTGAAAGAAATTTGCCTTGCTGATTCATTCCTTTTCTGTTCATGGCAGCTCCAATCTTCAAGGTGGGATCCAATCCACACCATTGAAGTGCTTCCCTTGTCTTAGATGCAGGTACAACTTCCTCTTCTTGAGTTCTTGGTAGTTGAAGCGTTTTTCTCAAGCTTTTCAAAGTAAGTTTGACTTTAGCTCTCTGAACTATTGATTTGATCTTTAATCCAGTCGAATCTAAAGTTGCAGCGCCATAGAATTCTAGGATTTCCTTCTTCCAAATCTTTGTTGGTTCAGAGACTAAAAACTCCAACCCATTCTCAGCAACTAGGGTTACTACATCTTGAATTTCAGAATCCGCATGATCAAAGGCGTTGCGTACCAGCTCATAGCCTTCATTGACATTCTCTTCAAGCTTGGGCGCCATTAGGGTTAAGTGAAATCTTGAATGTAGATGAGAGAATTTGTCGACACAAAGTTTTGGTCACGAAACTATGGAAAGCGTGTCAACAGACAATGTTGTGAACCTATTTATACCTTTCTAAAAACGAAGGTGAAAAGGCACGTCAACAATCACTGAATGTGTCGACGCTGTTGAAAAGTGTCGACATAGACTACTTAAGTCTCGACAACGGTGTTGACTACTATGTGTCGACACCAATATAGTCGACAGAATTTATGTGTCGACACTAATACATCTGTGCTCGACGATTAGTCGATACTCCACTCGACGAAATCTATATTGAACCTAAGTGTCGACACCAACTCTGGATGTGTCGACACTACTTCTCTGAAGTGTCGACACCAATTTTCTAGATGTGTCGACATCATTTCTCTGTAATATTGACACCACTTCTATGTGTCGACATAGACAACTCCTTGTGTCGACACCATTTTACTTAGCCAATTTTGTTAAACTAATCTATGTTCAACATTCCTAATTAAATTTTAAACTTATTGAATTTAGTTTCATCTAGAGGCTTAGTAAACATATCGGCAATTTGATAATCTATTTTGACAAATTCTAGTGAGATGTCCTCTTTCTCTACATGTTCTCTAAGAAAATGGTATCTAATTTCTATGTGCTTAGTCCTACTATGTGAAACAGGATTATTAGCAATAGAAATTGCACTTGTAGAATCACAAAGCAAAGGTGTTCTACTTACTTGAATACCATAATCTTCTAGCTGGTGCTGTATCCACAAAAGTTGTGCACAACAGCTTCCTACAACAACATATTCTGACTCAGCTGTGGAGATTGCCACACTGGTCTGCTTCTTACTGCTCCAAGACACTAGTCTTCCACCTAGAAATTGATAGGTGCATGTAGTACGTTTTCTATCTTCCTCGCAACCTACAAAATCTGCATCTGAATAGCCTGCCAGTAGAAAATCTCCATTCCTAGGGTACCAAAGGCCTAGATTAGGTGTGCCCTTAAGATATCTCAAAATCCTTTTTACTGCAGTCAGATGAGATTCTTTAGGGCAGGATTGGTACCTAGAACAGACACATATAGCATACATGATATCTGGTCTACTAGCAGTCAGATATAGAAGGGAGCCAACTATCCCTCTATACAAAGTTTCATCTACAGGTTTCCCTGCATCATCTTTGCTTAGAGACATACTTGTCCCCATAGGAGTTCTCATGGTAGTGGATGATTCCATACCATACTTCTTTATTAACTCAAGGGTGAACTTAGACTGAGTTATGGACAAGCCATCTTTAGTCTGTATTACTTGGAGACCCAAGAAAAACTTAAGTTCTCTCAACTGCTCATTTCAAAATTTCCTTGCATAAGTTTTGCAAACTTTCTGCAAAGATTACTTTCAGTAGACCCAAATATTATGTCATCAACATATATTTGGACTAGGATTATCTTTCCTTTAGATTCCCTAAGGAATGGAGTCTTGTTTATTTTCCCCCTTGAGAATTTGTTCTCAATGAGGAAACTAGACAGGGTTTCATACCAAGTCCTTGGGGCTTGTTCCAACCCATACAAAGCTTTCCTATGTCTATAAACATAATCAGGTTTGAGAGGATCAACAAAACCCGAGGGCTGCTCTACATAGACTTCTTCCTTTAGATTTCCATTTAGGAATGCTGATTTTACATCCATTTGAAATACCTTGAAACCTTGATATGTTGCATAAGCAAGGAACATCCTAATTGCTTCCAGTCTTGCTACTGGGGCAAAGGTTTGATCAAAATCAATACCCTCTTCCTGCCTATATCCTTTTGCAACAAGTCTTGCTTTGTTCTTCACAATGATCCCATTCTCATCCAGTTTGTTCCTAAAGATCCACTTTGTTCCAATGATGTTGTGGTCTTTTGGTTTAGGAACTAACTTCCAGACCTTGCATCTTCTGAACTGATTCAGCTCCTCTTACATGGCATCAATCCAATGTGGGTCTAGAACAGCTTCTTCAAATTTCTTTGGTTCCACTTGTGATAGGAAGCTGGACCAAAGAACTGTGCTCAGATTCCTGCTTCTTGTTTGCACTCCTTGTCTTGGATCACTAATTATCTGATTTGCTGGATGATTCTTTAAGTGTCTATTAGCTGGAGGTAGTCTATCTTCAGGTTGAACTCCTCCAGCCACTTCATTAAGCTGCACCTCTTGGTTTTCTTCAGCATCTGGAGAGTCTTGTACTCCCCCTGGACAGCAGCCACCATTTTCCACTTCTTGAGTTGTAGTAGAATCTTCTGTAATGGTAAGCTTGTCCATTCTCTTATTTATACCTGTAGAACTGCAAGAACTACTTGACAATTCACTGTTAATGAGTCTTGTTTCATCAAAGACAACATGTATTGACTCTTCTACAACTTGAGTAATCAAGTTGTAGACCCTATAAGCCTTACTATTGTTATTGTACCCAACAAATATCCCCTCTTGGGATTTGGCAGCAAACTTGGTTAGATAAGACTTGCCATTGTTAAATATATAACACTTGCAACCAAAGATCCCAAAATAGGATAAGTTTGATTTTCTGCCCTTCATAATCTCATTGGGAGTCTTTTTGTGGCTCTTAGTGATAGTAGCCCTATTGATCACATGACATGCAATGTTTACTGCCTCAGCCCAGAAATATTCTGGGAGAGAAGTGTCACTCAATAGAGTTCTACCAGCCTCTATCAGTGTTCGATTCTTCCTTCCAACAATACCATTTTGCTGTGGTGTTCTAGGTGAGGAAAATTCTTGAAAAATCCCAAATTCTTCACATAGTCTTGTCATACTTTCAGACTGAAATTCAGTGTCATGGTCACTTCTAATTTTGACCACTGTACTGTCCAACTCTTTCTGAATTTGTTTAACAAAACTATATAAGACACTTGGGGTTTCAGTTTTTTGTCTTAGAAAGAACACCCAGGAATATCTAAAATAGTCATCTACCACCACAAATGTGTAGATCTTCCTACATAGACTATGAACTAGTATAGGACCAAAAAGATCCATATGCAAAAGTTATAGATACATCACTGAATCCTTGTTTTCAAGGCTATGAAAGGAGTATTTGGTCTGCTTGCCTTTTTGACAAGCTGAGCATATCTCATCCTTTATACACTTAACTTGAGTATCATTCCTCACTAACTCTTTGCTAAAGAGTTGGCCAATAGTCTTATAGTTAAGATGGATCAGCCTCTTGTGCCATTTAACACAATGAGAGACTCTCTCATCAGCTACAAGACAAATAGGAGAAATATTGTTCTCACACTCAAAGTTAAGACAGTACACATTTCTCTTTCTATATCCTGTCAATATGACCTTTTGATCACTTGACCTTTTGATATGACATCCATTCTTAATAAATGAAATGTCATATCCTAAATCACTCAACTGACTTATGCTTATAAGGTTGTGTTTCAAACCCTTCACATAGGCCACTTGAGAGATAGTAATCTGATTATAAGAAATGTTACCAAATCCTTTGATGATTCATTTTTCAGAACCACTAAAGGTTACTTTAGGGTCATCCATGGTAGGTGTGTAGTCCTTCAGCAACCCCCTTATTCCAATCATGTGCCTGGAACATCCACTGTCCAAGTACCATATTGGGGCATGACAACTTAGACTTACCTGCAACACAGATTACTTAACCTTAGAACCCAAATAACTTTTGGGTCCTTTGTGCAAGTTAGTCTGAATTTTAACAAATCTACCTATAGCGCTTCTAGCAGGCAGATTGCTACTCTCCTTAACACTGAAATTTTGTCAACAATCTAAGACAAAGTGGCCTACCTTGCCACAATACCAGCACTCAAACTTGTTGTACCTTTGTTTAGGTACAACCCTAGCTGAATTGTCTACAGTAGGCTTCTTGTTTTGTGTTGGGGCTTTGCCTTTAGATTTGGACCTAGGAGTCCATGCAGTTTTCTTAAACCCTAACCTAGCCTTACCCTTTTAAGGCACAAACTCATCAATCAAGGGTAATACAGATTTAGGTTTAGAAAAACTATCTATAATCTCTTTCTCTTTCTGAAGTCTAACCTCCAGATTTCTAATCTGATCATTCTTGAATGTGATAGTACCCATCTGAATAACAGTAATGTTTTTCAGCCTGGCTATCTCATTCAACTTCTGATCCAATAATTTCTCTGAATCAGATGCAGCCATCTTAAGATCTGCAATTTCCTTAGCCAGAGTTTTGGCCAGGTTTTTGCTCTTCTTAAGTGCCTGCAACATGTCTCCATATTCATCTATTAGCTGATGAATATCACCTTCAGACTCAGACCCATCCACATCACTTGATGCAGATGTTGCTGACTCTGACTCAGTACTGCAATCTGAATTTCTAGAAATACATTGTACCTTACTAGGACCAGGCTGATCCTGGCACTTGTCTTCTTCTGACACAGCCATCAGTCCCTTGCACTGATGGTCTTCTTGTTCATATATAGAGTTTAGCACCTGGAGAAACTCTTCTTCTTTGGCTCCGTTTGGGGGGACTTATTTTCACCGGTGAAGCGGTCATGACCGCATGAATCGGGACTTAAAAAAGTCCCGATTCATGCGGTCATGACCGCTTGACCGGTGAAAATAAGTCCCCCCAAACGGAGCCTTCATTTGCTGTATATAGACCAATGTAGGCCTCAGCTTCAGATTCTGACTCCGAAGTAGATTGGTCTGTCAATCTCTTCTCCTTCTTAGCAACAAAAGATTTCTCCTTCTTGCTCTGGTGTTGACTCTTCTTTTTATCTGCAGTTTCTTTTCTTTTATCTGGACATTCAGCCACAACATGTCCAGACCTATTACAGCAGTAGCAAACTATCTTGGATGTTGTAGATTTGCTTAGCTTAAACCTGCTCGTGTCCTTCCTGGATGATTTCTTCTTTTGATAATACTCATCCTTAGGCTGAGATGTGGAAGGCTTAGACTTCCACTGCTTATTCTTCAGGAATCTCTGAAACTATCTTATAAATGCTGCAAAATCTTCATCCGAGTCACTGCTGTTTGAATTCTGGTTGTCTGAATTATCTGAAGCAGTTTCAGCAATAATCTTAGGAGGTGATGAAGAGATCCTCCTATTTTTCTTAGTGGCTTCTACCTTGAAGGCCACAGACTTTTCTCTATGCTCCACTCTTGCACTTTTATCTTCCTCTTTCCTTGTCATTAGCTGCATCTCATATGACAGCAGTTTTCCAAACAAGGTTGGTGGAGAGATATCTGCAAGTTTGGCCACTTCCCTAATGACATAAATCTTAGTGTCTCAATCCTTTGTCAAGGATCTTAGGAATTTATAATTCAGTTCATATGTACTGAATATTCTACCATAAGACATCAGCTCATTTACAATCCTTTAGAACTTTTTATAGCACTCAGTTATACTGTCAGACTTTCCTTGTCTGAAACTCTCATATTCCTGGTTTATCATAGATTTTCTATCTTGTCTTAATTCTTCAGAGCCCTCCATGTAGACTATCAAAGTATCCCACATTTCTTTGGAGGTCTTGCAGTGAATCAAATTTTGAAAGGTTGCATCATCTATGACACTAACTATGATATTCTGGGCTCTCTTATCCATAGTTGCCAGGATAATCTCATCCTTAGTCATTTCTGAGAAATCCTTGGGAATTCTTTGGTTTGCATCTAGAATTGAAATCTTCATTGGGATATAAGGACCTTCCTTGACTGTAATATAGATCCTTGGATCAAAAGCCTCCATAAACAGCCTGACCCTTTCTTTCCAGATGTCAAATATCTCCTTTCTGCATATGGGTAATTTCATAGAACCTAGCTCCTTATGATTTTCACTTGAACCCATTTTCTTGATTCTTGAATCTGCCCTAAGGATCTCACTCAGACTATTAAGTCCTTCTTTGAGGAACCTCCCTCTGATACCACTTGAAAGAATTAGTGCCTAACCACCTAGAGGGGGGGTGAATAGGTGTAATTCTCGTTTTTCTTTTAAGGCAGAAAAGCTATTCAGTTAACTAATAATAAAATGCAAATTCTACTGCTAACACAACACATCAATCACAGAAACAATCAATCACAGAGTGCACGCAGTGTTTATAGTGGTTCCCCAAGGTCTGGGTACATCCACTTTCCCCCTTCGCCTATCTAGCAGTGTACTAGATTCGGCCTAACTTCTTCACTTCACCTCAGATCCTCAGATCTTACAACTCAGAACCCCAAACAAGGCTCCTACAGCTCAGGCAATATGCCCTACCTCAGCCTACACACGGCCTACAACTCAGAGATCACAATCTCCTATAACTCAGGCTCACAGCCCTACCTCAACATTCAACAAGGCCTACAACTCAGAGAAAATATTCTCCTACACTCAACCTTTATAAAATAGGCTTACAGCTCAGATCTAGAATAGATTCTACAAAAAATAGTGTTTACAAAGTGTTTTACCACCACCCAGGTAGAGAGAGAAGAGATGGATGGATTCTTGATCAGTTCTTGGAAGAACCTGATGGCAGAGCACAACCTCTCTTAGCTTTCTTCAAAGCTTCTTGAATCTGAACTCAGTAGGGTTGAACTCTTGAGAAGTTAATCTTCAATCAGCTTCTGATTTGAGATTTAGATCTCAATCTGAATCTTTCTTGGCAGCCTGGTTCAGCAACTGCTCTTCTTAGATGGAGCTCTCTCTCTCTCCAACTTCTTAGATCTTCTGTCGAAGGTCTTCTTCTTTTTGTGTTATTAGATATCTGTGTAGATCTTCAATCTTAATTGTGATCTATCATCTCTTCTGTTGAAGGAGAAAGCCTTTATATAGTCTTCCTCCATGGTAACCGGCTGATCCGGTTTCTAACAAACTTCTGACAGATTTGATAGTTGCAATAGACCGGTTAGAAATGGCAGCTGTCAAGTCATCCAGTCACTTCTTGAAATACTGTCTCTGTCTAAAAGTGTCGAGACTGATCTTCATCATGTGTCGACATAAGTAGACTAAGTGTCGACACAAGTGGACTAAGTGTCGACACAAGCCTTGGTGGTGTCGACATAACTCCTTTTGTTATTGTAACAACTTCTCGACACAGCTTCTTTAGAATGTGTCGACACTGATTCTGTGTGTCGACACAAGCCTTCTTTTCTTTAACATTATTGAAACTTGCTGTGTGTCAACACATCTCTTTTGTGTCGACACAAGTACTTCTTTACTTTAACTTTGTTGAAGATTTGCTGTGTGTCGACACAAGTCCTGTGTGTCGACACAGTTGATGTTGACAAATACTTCTGTGTGTCGACACTGCCTCTTGTTGTCGACACATTTGATGTCGACTAAGTATTCTTGTGTGTCGACACTGCCTCTCGGTGTCGATACAGTTGATGTCAACAATGCTTCTCTGTGTGTCGACACTGCCTCCTGGTGTCGACACAATTTCTTCTGGTGTCGACAAAGCCTTTCATGGTGTCGACACAACTAACTCCAAGTGTCGATACAGCTTTTCTCCAGTGTCGACACAAGCCTTCATAGGTGTCGACACTGCTTCTCTAGGTGTCGACACAAGGACTTAGAAATTTTCCTGCATTCCCGCATTTACTTAACCTACACATATAAACTCAAAATACATCAAATACACCTTGATGCATATCATTGAGCAGAGTGAGGCTTCTTCAAATCTGGTACATATTTTCCAATATACCCAACACTCCCGTTGATATTTTGGTGAGATTACTTGTGGAGCAGTTTGTGCGGTACTACGGCGTGCCCAAGAACACCGTATTAGATTGAGTTCGGGAAAGCATTGTGAGGGTCCCATATGAGGTCATCTATTGGAGGAAGTGTCAGACGCTGTTATTTTAGATAGGATGCTGGAGGCCTAGAGCAGACTGACCAAGTATTACGATGTGCGTCATTGTCAAGTAGACTTTCAAGATGGAGACCGTGGGTTCCTGAAGATATGTCTGATGCATGGAGTCTCGTGGGTGCGCATGCGGAAGATGCTCAGTCTGAGGAATATGGGGCCCTTTATGATCCTGGAACGGATCGACCCATTGACTCATATACTGGAGCTACCACAGGAGTTAGCGGGTTTGCACGACGTCTTCCACGTCTCCTCACTTAGGAGGATCTACTACAGCCGGAGCAGTAGTTTCCTACTATAGATGGCCCAGTAGCTTCTAATTGATCGGTCCGCTTAGAGCCGGTCAGGATAGATGACACGATAGTGCGAGTCTTGTGTCGCAAGAAGGTTTTGGTGGTCAAGATCATGTAAGCAAATAAAGGACAAGAGGAGCATACCTGGGAGTCACTGGATCTGATACAACAGAAGTACCTGGATCTCTTTGCATTAGGTATAATGTCAATTCTTGAGGGATATTATATTCAGTTACTCTCAGTAGAAACCCCGCAGGCCTAACCTGAATTTCAGGGACGAAATTATATTTTTTATTTATTGGGATTTGTAACATCCCTCAGGCAACTAGACTCCTAAGATGGTTTTGTCATGACTAGGTCTTGACAAATTCCTAGGAAGCTCAAAGAGACCATGCGAACTTAGGCATGAAGTGTAACACCCCATATCCGTCACATAGCATATAACAGTAGGTCCGGTTAGGGCCCGACGTCATATACCACAGACAGACCGAAGGGTTACGAAAAGGAACCATCCTTCCAATAATCAACGTCCTACACAGAGTACAGTCTAGTGGAAGTAATTTAAAGTTGCAAAATAAGAACCCAGCCACCAACATGAATGTCCACTACATAAACCCAACGGGAATGAACGAACAAATACACAAGTACTTGGCCTTATGGCCTTATAATAGTTTACTCAAATAAAAGTGTCTTCCAAACCTCGGCACGTAGGTCGGTCACACATGAGAATAAAAGTAAACATTCAAATTTAGGCCTTCGAGGGCCGGCTCAGCAATAAGGGCTTTTGCCCGCTATTTGCCACTAGGCTCCGCAGCACCTGGAAGCAACAATCCACCAAATTAGTGACAAACAAAAGCAACGGTCAGCTAAAACTGACCAAATTATAACGACCCCACCCCTAAACTCGGGGCGGCGATGCTCCTTCCCTGCACTTTATTAGCATAGCTTAACAGTAGTGAAATTACACATCATCACAGGCGTAGGCTCGCACAGCCACACTCCGTGCTCTCAGGGCACATTTTCGGTCAACCCGGTCAAAATCCGTGGTCTCACCACCGCCCCTTGGACGGCAATTCTCGTGAGCATTATGGTCTTTCTGGCCTATGCCTAAGACCCTTCATCTATGCCAACGGCGAGTACCACATACCTTAGGTCTCTCTAACCGAACGACACAGAGCGGGTACGGTTCCGCCTGACCCGTTGCTCACACCGCAACTTCAATTTGAGCCATATGCGCGGGTCAAGCTTCCCCGAGTCCCAATCCGATCACACACTTTACATAACCCAGTTATGTACAAGTTGGCTCCCAGGCCACCATGTTGGCAGAATCACGCACCTATCCAGGTTTCTGGGTGCACCTCGGAGTTAGTCCCCAAGGTTCACTGTTGCAATCTACCACGTAGAAAACACGAAAAACAACCATCGGCACAGAGACTTCTCCGGCCATTCATGTAATGCATCATAACCGATCCAGACCAACTTGTCTGAGTAGGCTTCACACATCATGTCTATGCCCATTTCTCGATTATGGACTCTACATGCAAAACAACGGGGACTATTCATGTCTACCCGAAGGAACACCTCACACTCTCCTCATACTCTTGAGAGCGGGCTTCCTAGGAAAAAGGAAAGAGGACTTCACATGTCCAAAATGAGAATCGTTACCCTTGCATTTCTCTTTGGCACCATGAAGATCTATACGGATCAAAAGCACTGCAACGCCTTCGCCTCCGTAGATCCAAACTCGGCTTGCGATTTGGGGCTTCGAAGCTCCACCGGCAGACGGATCTCTCTTCCTTCTTCTTCCTTGCTCTACCCTCTCTCTAGAACTCGTAGAAAGAAACAAAACCCAAAAGGAATGAGGGTTTCCAAGCCCTATTCCAGGCCTTAAACTTACATGGACCAGCCTGAGCCCTTAGATCCTAAAAGAAGGAAACGGACAGCCACAATTCGCACTTAAAATCCAAAACCTGGGCCGAATACGGCTTGTGACACGCCCGTGTTCAAGGCCGTGTGCCTCAATCGACGCCGAAACCGTCGCATCCTGAAAAGAATATGGACTCTCGACATGCCCGTGTCAGGCTCGACCTGCCCGTGTCAGGCTTGACATGCCCGTGTCATCCAGTACACGCCCGTGTAGTGGGGCATGTTCCCCCATCTACACAGGACCAAAACCAAACCGAAGAGAACACGGGTACTCGACATGCCCGTGTAAAATTTGATACGCCCGTGTCAGGCTGAACACGCCTGGGCTCCAGGTCGTGTTCCACCACCGACACAACACGGCTCACTGCCCGAGCAGGACACGGCCTGGGACACGCCCGTGTCCCAGGCCGTGTTCGTTGTCTCGACGATCGTCGACTGCACTTTCGTCGACCCCACAGCCATCGTCGAACCCGAGCACGACACGGCCCTGGTACACGCCTGTGTCCCAAGCCGTGTGACCCCTACCAAGTCTCAAACTTGGCTCAAAACGCCACCCGTCCTTCATTTGAGTTTCAGGGCGTTACCACTCTCTCCCTCTTAAAAGAATTTCATCCAGAAATTACAGAAAGGAAAAGATATACAAAACTTAAATGGTACCTTAATGGAATAACTCTGGGTACTCCTCAAGCATGGTCTTCTCTCGCTCCCACGAGATCTCCTCCCGACCGCAGTTGTCCCAACGGACCTTGACCATCCTGATTTCCTTATTACACAATCGCTTGACTTCCGAGTCCTCAATGCGAACGGGCTTGACCTTCGTCATTAACCCATTATCAACCGGTACTTGATCGACTGCAATCACTTACGAAGGCTTTTGCACCGCCTTCCGTAGCACTGATATGTGGAATACGTCATGTAGACCACCTAGTTCCGCCGATAGCTTTAATCGATAAGCTGCTTTGTCAATCCGCTCTAGAACCTCAAATGGTCCAAGGCGCCTCGGGCTTAGCTTCTTCAAGCGTCGTACCCGTGAGAAACCCCTGAATGACTTAATCTTCAAGTACACCCAGTCGCTAACAGCGAACTCCACGTTCCTATGCTTGGCGTTATAGTACTTAGCTTGCTGGTCCTGAGCGATTAAAAATCTTTCTCGAATGGTTCGTACAAACGAGGTTGCATATTCCACTTCTTGCCACTTATATAGCTTCGACTCACCCGTTTCCAACCACGACAATGACGTGCAACATCTTCTACCATAAAGGGACTCGAAGGGTGACATTTTAATGCTTGCCTGGTAGTTATTGTTGTAAGCGAATTTCACCAAGTACAGGTGATCTTCCCACTGCTTCCCGAAATCCAGGACGCACATGCGAAGCATGTCTTCCATCGTCCTGTTGACTCTTTCGGTCTGACCATCCGTCTGTGGATGAAATGCTGTGCTGAAACTTAGCTTTATTCCCAACATCTGTTGCACCAACCTCCAATTATTGGACGTGAACCTCCCATCACGGTCACTCACGATGTTGCGGGGCACACCGTGAAGCCGCACAATATTATCCATATATAATTTTGCCAATTTCTCCACAGAATCATCCTTCCTATACAGAATGAAGTGCGACACTTTCGTCAAACGATCTACGACCACCTATATGGCGTCGTTTCCCTTCTGCGACCTTGACAACACATGCACAAAGTCCATAGTAATATCGTCGAACTTCCACTCCGGAATAGGAAAGGACTTCAAGAAACCTCCAGTCTTCTAGCACTCTGCCTTCACTAAGGCGCATGTTTGAAACTTCGCCACGTACAGTGCCACATCCTTCTTAAGTCCTGTCCACCAGAACAATTTCTTCATATCACGGTACATCTTCGTGCTCCCCGGGTGAATCAAGTACTTGGTATGATGATCCTCGTATATCAATTCCACCCGCAACTTGCCCATATTTGGGACGCACAGACGAATGTCCTTCTAAAGAAATCCATCCACGACATCAAATTAGGAATTTGACCCATCCAAAGCCTCAACCATGATTTGCTTCATGTGGCCATCCAAATCCAGAGCCTGCCGAATCCGATCAGCCAGGTCACACTGAACTTTTGTCTAGTTCAATAGCGCTTCGACACTGTTGAGAACCAAGGTTCATCTCAAAACCCAGGTGTTTAGGTGAAGGGTGGCGGGGTACATGAACACAAAGTGGAGAAGTCTGCGGGCGATGTGGGATTAACCCCAACCACAGGACCGCGGGGATATTCCGCCACACAAGGGGGCCCACCGGGGTCAACACCCAGACCTGGAACGCGATGGGGAAAGCCCAAACATGCGGTCCCACACACACGTGTCCTGCTGGCAAATATAATCTCAACACACCCCCGCAGCAGGACAACCTCGCTTTGATACCAAGTTAGAACCCGCCAACCCATTAGTTCATCTCAAAACCCAGGTGTTGAGATGAAGGGTGGCGGGGTACATGAACACAAAGTGGAGAAGTCTGCGGGCGATGTGGGATTAACCCCAACCACAGGACCGCGGGGATATTCCGCCACACAAGGGGGCCCACCGGGGTCAACACCCAGACTTGGAACGCGATGGGGAAAGCCCAAACATACGGTCCCACACACACGTGTCCTGCTGGCAAATATAATCTCAACACACCCCCGCAGCAGGACAACCTCGCTTTGATACCAAGTTAGAACCCGCCAACCCATTAGTTCATCTCAAAACCCAGGTGTTGAGATGAAGGGTGGCGGGGTACATGAACACAAAGTGGAGAAGTCTGCGGGCGATGTGGGATTAACCCCAACCACAGGACCGCGGGGATATTCCGCCACACAAGGGGGCCCACCGGGGTCAACACCCAGACCTGGAACGCGATGGGGAAAGCCCAAACATGCGGTCCCACACACACGTGTCCTGCTGGCAAATATAATCTCAACAGACACTAGACTGCTTGTCAACACAAGAGATCTCCAACGCCTCCAACTCTCGAACCAAATGCTCGTCATGAACCGACAACCAGTTGACTTGAGTTGGGGCCCTGCGACTCAATGCATCCACAACTACATTGTCTTTCCTAGGCACATAATGAATCTTGAATGTGTAGTCCCCCAGGAACTCCATCCATCTCTATTGTCGCATGTTTAGATCCTTCTGATCCAACAAATACTTCAGGCTCTTGTGATCGGTATAGATATTGACCTTCACCCCGTACAAGTAATGCATCCACAGCTTCAGGGCAAATATCACGGCCGCTAACTCCAAGTCATGGACCGGATAATTCCTCTCATGCACCTTCAGCTGACGCAAGCCATAAGCTATCACACTTCCATGCTGCAGTAGAACACATCCCAATTCACTGCCCGAAGCATCGCTGTAGATATCAAAGCCTTCCGTCCCACTCGGCGAACTTAGAATAGGCACCGTGTTCAACCGACTTTTAAACTCTTTGAAAGCTCGTGCGCACTCCGGCATCCAAACAAACTTCTGCTCTTTCCTCGTCAGAGTCATGAGGGGTAACACTAACCGCGAGAAGTTCTCCACGAAGCGCCTATAATAGCCAGCAAGCCACAGAAAACTCCGGACTTCCGCTACCGTAGACAGCACAGGCCACTCCCGTATAACAACAATTTTGCCGGATCTACCGCAATTCCCTCTCCACTGACTATATGACCAAGGAACGTTACTGAGGACAACCAAAACTCGCATTTGAAGAACTTGGCGTACAGTTGATTCCTCCTCAGTAACTCCAACACCAAATACAGATGCTTAAAGTGATCCTCCTCACTCTACGAGTACACTAATATATCGTCGATGAAGACGATCACAAAGTGGTCCAGGTACTCCATGAAAGTCATGTTCATCATATCCATGAACACTGACGACGCATTAGTCAGCCCAAACGGCATGACCGTAAACTCCTAATGCTCGTATCTCGTACTAAAAGCTGTCTTGGGGATATCACTTTCTCTGATCCTCAGCTGATAATACACGAACTTAAGATCCAATTTCAAGTACACTGTTGACCCGACTAACTAATCGAACAGATCATCAATCCTTGGGATCGGGTACTTGTTCTTCTTCGTTAACTTGTTCAGCTCTCTATAATCGATACAAAGCCGCAAACTTCCGTCCTTCTTCTTAACAAAAAGGACCGGTGCGCTCCAAGGCGACAAACTTGGATGCACATAACCATGTTCCAACAACTCTTGAAGTTGAACCTTCAGCTCCACCATCTCCTTAGGTGCTAGCCGATATGGAGAGCGTGACACATTTTTGCACCTGACACTAGCTCGATGGTGAAGTCTATCTCCCGTTGAGGTGGGGCTCTAGGGAGATCGCCAGGGAACACATCAGGGTGTTCGGATACCACTGGGATGTTGTCCAAAGCAGGCTTATGCTTCGAAGTCTCCACTAGCATGACGAATAACTCTACGCCAGCACGATCCGCCTTAACCAAGTGAAGAGCAGACATCAAAGTCTTGCTTGACCTTTTAAAGTATACAAACGTCATCTCATGCCCGTTCCCAACTTAACCTCCTTACGGTTACAATCAATATATGCTTGCTGCTCCGAGAGCCAGTCCATACCAAATATCATGTCGAACTCCACCAGCGGCAGTAATGATGCTTGCAAGTCGAACACCTGACTCCCAATACGAATCTTTACGTCCCAGACTCTATCCGCGCACATAGAACACCCATTCGGCAACAATACATCCAGTTTGTCCTTTGCCATCGAAGAAGGTACTCCGATGCGCGATATAAATCCTTCGGACAAAAAGGAGTGTGAAGCTCCCGTATCAAAGAGTGCTCTCGCCGAATTATCACAAATCAAAACAAAGCCTATACAAGCAGTAGTAAGGTAACACGTGCAAGGTAACAAGTATTTAAAGCTAACTTGCTATAAATTTAAATCGTACCTGTCACCACATCTGCTTTCTTGATGGCTTCCTGCTGGACAAGGTTATAGACTCTTGGTTGAGCCGGAGTATAATGGGATGCGGTTGACTCCACCGCCTTGCCCTTCTCCTTATAAGTTGCTCCCAGCTTCCTTCCGAACTTTGGGCATCGCTCCAGCAGTCTCGGGCAAAGTGTCCCGGCTTCCCACAAGTATAGCATGCCCCAGGGTTCATCTTGTAGTTGCCCCCGAAGCACCAGAAGAAGGGGCTATACCTGAAGTCGTAGCCTTCTTATGGAACTTACGATACCCAGACTTTGAGGTAGTCGACACTTTGAACTCTGTCTTCTTCACATCAGAGTCTCTCTTTGCTTGCACATTCCTCAGATCCTTTTCCAAAGATCGGGCCGTATTGACCAGGGTCAAGAAGCCCTGCGTCATAGGCCCTGAGAGCAGTAGCCTTAGGTCATCCATCAGACCCTCATAGAATCAGTTTGTCCTACGCTCCTCATCAGCGAATGTAGAGCTAGCGTACCGACCCAACCGTGTAAATTCGTGGAGATACTCATCCACGCTACTCTCTCCTTGCGTCAACCTCTGGAACTCATTCTCTATTGCAATCCTCTGAGCCGATGGAAGGTACCTTGCCAAGAATAGTCTCGAAAATTCTTCCATCTAGACGTTCGTGAGTTGCCTTCCCCTCAGGTTATGTAGCTCTAAAACTTCCCACCACAGCCTTGCATCTCCGTCCAATAGGAACGTATCTATGCTGGTCATCTGCCACTATTCCATTTCAGTAGTTGTCAAGACTCTCTTTACTCGGGAGAGCCAATCCTTAGCTTGGGATGGGGTTCCCGTCCCCGAGAACACCGGAGGATTGAAGCCCATAATATGCTTGAGCTGTCTTTCAGTTGCTCTCCTAGGCACCAAATGCTCCACCACTACTTGCTCCACCTTCTTGGTTCCGCTGCTTGAAGCGGTACTTGCTCCACCACAGGGGCAGGCTGCTGCATTTGCCTTGTAGGCTGCGCATTTATCATAGTGAATACCACTTCAGTACCAATCTTATGGTTTCTGCCGAGGGAGGTGTTGCAGGCACATCATTCGGTGCGCTACTTGCCTCAGAAACCAGACGTTCTGGCGGCCCTATAGTCGTACAAAGCACCATTAAGTGACCAAACAATATTGCAAAAAGCAATTATAGGAACACACAGGTTCCCCAAACATGTGTATTTTCATTCCAAAGTGGACATTCATGGGTTCTTTTATGTTATAATGATGACGCACACACGTGTGCTCACCACCTCTTAAAAGAATTCGTTCACGAATTCATTTAAGTTGATCGAAACCAGTAGTCTGATACCAAATTATATCACCCCCTATCCATCACATAGCATATAGCAGTAGGTCCGGCCGGGGCCCGACGCCATATACCACAGACAGACCGAAGGGTTACGAAAAGGAACCATCCTTCCAATAACCAACATCCTACACAGAGTACATTCTAGCGGAAGCAATTTAAAGTTGCAAAATAAGAACCCAGCCAATAGCATGAATGTCCACTACATAAACCCAACGGGAATGAACGTACAAATACACAAGTACTTGGCCTTATGTACTTGGCATTATGTGTAACGCCCCAAAACTCAAAAGAGCGACGGGGGACGTTTTGGGCCAGTTTTGGGTTCTGGCTGCAGGCACACGGCCTGGGACACAGGAGTGTCCCAGGGCGTGTCAAGCTTGTGTCGACACTCAGCCGCGAAGTCGACATTTTGAGCTCGACATTGTGTCGAGACTGGGCACACGGCCTGCGACACGGGCGTATCGCAGGGAGTGTCGACCCGTGTCGACACTTAGCCCGCGAAGTCGACACTCTGTGCTCGACGAAGTGTCGAGACATGGCACACGGCCTGCGACACGGGCGCATCGCAGGGCGTGTCGACCCGTGTCGACACTCGTCCAGGGAAGTCGACACTTTGCTCTCGACATTGTGTCGAGACAAGGCACACGGCCGAGGACACGGGCGTGTCCAAGGCCGTGTCATCAGGTCGACGATCTTCGCTCGACGAAGTGTAGAGTGTCGAGACCGTGTACACGGCCTGGATCCCAGGCATGTTGAGGTGACACGGGCAAGGACACGGGCGTGTCCTAGAACCCGTGCAGTGCTCGGGTTGTTTTCGGGGAAAAATGATGGGGGTACACGGCCGGCCATACGGCCGTGTTAGGTGGAACACGGGCGTGTCAGATCGAACACGGGCGTGTTCGATGCCCGTGTGTTATTCCAGGCGAGCCGATTTTGACGGCGAATGAGGCACACGGCCCTGGACACGGGCGTGTGCCAGGCCGTGTGCGGTCCAGATTAGGCATTTCAGTCCCAAATCAAAGCCGTTCATTTCTTTAATTGATGATCCAACGACTGGGGGTTGTTCCTGAAGGGATATACCCGGGATTGGACTTAGAAACCTCTCACTTTTCATAAGTTATCATCTTTCTAAAAGCTTAGAGAGAGAGGAGGGCCAAGGAAGGAAGAAGGAGCTAGATCCGGCCATTGGAGGAGCTTCGAAGCTCCAAATCGCGAGCCGACTCCGGATCCACGGAGGCAAATCTAGTGCGGTGCTTTTCATCTGCTTACTTTTCTATGACGCCAAAGAGGAACGCTAGGGTAACGATTCTCTTCTTGAGCATGAGTAGCTCTCCTTCTTTGCATAGGAAGCCCGCTCTCGCGAGTTTGCGGAGAGTTGGAGGCATTCCTTCGGGTAGATATGTGAAGTCCCCGTTGTTTAGAGTCCGTAAGCGAGAACGGACATAGGCATGATGTGTGAAGCCTACCCGGACATGTTGGTCTGGATCGGTGATGTTGCATTGCATAAATGCCGGAGAAGACTCCGTGCTATTGATTGTTTTTCGGGTTTTCTACGCGGTAGATTGCAGCAGGGAGCCTTGGGGATTAACCCAAAGGTGCACCCGGAAAACTGGGCGGATGCGAGATCTTGCGAACTTGGTGGCCTGAGAGCCAACTTGAACATAACCAGGTTATGTGAATTGTGATGGAAATGGGACTCGGTGGAAGTTTGACCCGCGCAAATGGCTTAAATTGTCGTTGCGATGTGAGCATGGGTTAGATGGAACTGTACCCATTCTATGTCGTTCGGTTAAAGAGACCTAAGGGTACGTGGCACTTGCCGTTGGCATAGATTAGGGTCTTCGGCGGTCAATGGCTTAAATTATCGTGACCCAGGCCAAGAAGACAAAATGCTCATAGGTTTGGCCGTCAAAGTGGCGGTGGTGAGTCCGGAATGTCTATAGCTTTAATTGATGTTACATCGACCAGTTCACCGAGAATGTGCCCTGAGAGCACGGGGTGTGTGGCCGTGCGAGCCAACGTATGTGATGAAATGATTATGGTTATATATTGCTAGCTTATGCTAATGAAATGCAGGGAAGGAGCATCGCCGCCCCGAGTTGGGGGCGGGATCGTTATAATTTGGTCAGCATTGCTGACCGTTGCCTTGTTTTGCCACCGTGCGGTGGTTTGTTGCTTGCAGGTGCTGCTGGACCAAGCGGTCAATAGCGGGCGGGCTAAAGCCCAAGTGCGAAGCCGGCCCTCGAAGGCCTAATTGGGAGTGTTTACTGTTTTATTCATGTATGACCGGCCTACGTGCCGTGGTTTGTAAATCATGTAATATCAAGTAAAATATTTTGTAAGGCCTTAAGGCTTGTGTTGGTATTTGTATAACATTCCTATTTTGTATTAGTGAACATTCATGCTTTAATGCTGGGTTCTTATTTGCAACTTTTATAAACTGCTTCCGCTAGAATGCTCTGTGTAGGACATTGATTGGTTGTATGGTTTCCATGAGTAACCACCCGGTCTGTCTGTGGCATACGACGTCGGGCCCCGGCCGGACCTACTGTTATATGCTATGCGACGGATAGGGGGCGTTACAATTTGGTATCAGAGGGAGGTTTCGATCCTCCTACCTGTGGGTTATGGGCGTTACAATTTGGTATCAGACTACTGGTTTTGGTCGGGCTTAAAATGAATTTGTGGACGAATTCTTTTTAAGGGGTGGTAAGCACATTGTGTGCGTCATCATTATAACGATAAAAGAACCCATGAATGTCCACTTAGGAATGAAAATACACATGTTTGAGGAACCTGCGTGTTCCTATAATTGCTGTTTGCAATTTTATTTGGTCGCTTAACGGTGTTTTGTACCACTATAGGTGACCAGAAGTGGTGTTGGGCCGTCAGAACGCCGAGTTTCTGAGGCTAGCAGTGCACCAGATGTTGCTCCTGCAACACCTCTATCGGCTGAGAATATACGATTGGTGGCTTAAGCGGTGTTGGTCGTGATAAATGCGCAGTCTGCAAGGCAAATGTAGCAGCCCGCTCCTACGATGGAGCAGGAACCTCTTCAAGAGGCTGAGCCGAGGAGAGTGGAGCAAGTGGTTGTGGAACCGGTGGTGTCAAGGAGGGAAACCGAGAGGCAGCTTAAGCATGTAATGAGCTTTAACCCTCCGTTATTCTCGGGGTTGGGAACCCCATCTCAGGCTGAAGACTGGCTCTCCAGGGTGAAGAGAGTCATGACAGCAATGGAGACGGAGGAGTGGCAAATGACCACCATTGCTACGTTCCTTTTGGACGGTGAAGCGAGATTATGGTGGGAAGGTTTGGAGCTGCATCATTTGAGAGGTAGACAACTGACAGACGTCCCGATGGAAGAGTTCTCGGGATTGTTCTTAGCAAGATACCTCCCTTCTACTCAGAGGATTTCGATGGAGAACGAATTTCTGAAGTTGGTTCAGGGTGAGAAGAGCGTGGATGAATATCTCCATGAGTTCACTCGTTTGAGTCGATATGCTAGCTCCACCATCGCGGATGAGGAGCGCAAGACTAATCACTTCTATGAAGGCTTAAGAGATGAGTTGCGATTATTACTCTCGGGGCCGATGACGCAGGGTTTCTTAACCTTGGTCAATACTGCCCGGTCCTTGGAGAAGGACATGAAGAATGTACAAGCAAAGAAAAGCTTGGGTGAGAAGAAATCTGAATTCAAAGTGCCGACTACTTCAAAGTCCGGCTATCAGAGGTCTTTCAAGAAGCATAGGACTTCGGGTCCAGCTCCTTCTGGTGCTTCTGGGGCGACTATGAGTCGGACCCCGGGTGCGTGTTTTACTTGCGGAAAGACGGGGCATTTTGCCCGTGACTGTTGGAGCGGACGTCCTAAGTCCGAGAGAAGGCCGGGAGCTACTTATGAAGAGAAGGGCAAGGCGGTGGAGTCAACCGCATCCCACTATGCTCCAGCCCAACCAAGGGTGTATAATCTTGGCCAACAGGAGGCCATCAACCAGGCTGATGTGGTGACAGGTACGGTTTAATTTATAGCAAGTCAATTTCCTTAAATACTTGTTATGCACATGTTACCTTACCACTGCTTGTTTAGAATTTGTATTGATTTGTGAAAATCCGGCACGAGCACTCTTCGATACGGGAGCTTCACACTCCTTCTTGTCCGAAGGATTTATATCACGCATCGGAGTCCCTTCTTCGATGGCGAAGGATAAGTTGGATGTGTTGTTGCCCAATGGGTGTTCGATGCGAGCGGATAGGATCTGCGATGTTAAGATTCGTATTGGGAATCAAGAGTTCGACCTGCAGGCGTCTTTACTTCCGTTGGTGGAGTTCGACGTTATATTTGGCATGGATTGGCTCTCGGAGCAGCAGGCCTATATTGAATGCGGTCGCAAGGAAGTCAAGCTGGGAGCAAGTCGTGAGACGACTTTTACGGGCTTAAAGTGGTCGAGCAAGACGTTGATGTCTGCTCTTCAGGTGGTGAAGGCGGTTCGTGCCGGTGCAGAACTGTTCTTTACGCTAGTGGAGGTTGCAAAGCCGAAGCCCGCGTTGGATAGTATTTCAATTGTATCAGAATACCCTGATGTGTTCCCCGCAGATCTTCCTGGAGCCCCGCCTCAGTGGGAGATAGATTTTACGATTGAGCTAGTGCCAGGTGCAAAGCCCGTGTCACGATCTCCTTATCAGCTAGCACCTAAGGAAATGGCGGAGCTGAAAGTTCAACTGCAAGAGTTGTTGGAGCAAGAGTATGTGCGCTCGAGTTCTTCGCCATGGAGCGCACCGGTCCTCTTTGTTAAGAAGAAGGACGGAAGCTTGAGGCTGTGTATTGATTATAGGGAGCTCAACAAGTTGACGGAGAAGAACAAGTACCCGATCCCCCGGATTGATGATCTTTTTGATCAGTTGGTAGGGTCGACGGTGTACTCGAAGTTGGATCTCAAGTCGGGGTACTATCAGCTGCGAATAAGGGAGAGTGATATCCCGAAGACAGCGTTTAGTACGAGATACGGGCATTATGAGTTTACGGTCATGCCGTTTGGGCTGACTAATGCGCCGTCAGTGTTCATAGATTTCATGAACAGGACTTTCAGGGAGTACTTGGACCATTTTGTGATCGTCTTCATCGACGATATTTTGGTGTACTCGCAAAGTGAGAAAGATCACTTCAAGCATCTTCATTTGGTTTTGGAGACGCTAAGGAGAAATCAGTTGTATGCCAAGTTCTTGAAGTGCGACTTTTAGCTATCCTCAGTGGCGTTCCTCGGGCATATAGTGAGTGGGGAGGGTATTGCTGTGGATCCGGCGAAGATTGTTGCGATACGGGAGTGGCCTGAGCTTGCTACGGTAGCGGAAGTCCGGAGCTTTTTGGGGCTTGCCGGCTATTATAGGAGCTTCGTAGAGAATTTCTCGCGGATAGCGTTACCTCTCACTACTTTGACGAGGAAGGAGCATAAGTTCGTTTGGACGCCGGAGTGCGCGCGAGCCTTTGAGGAGTTGAAGTGTCGGTTGACCACGGCGCCTGTGCTGAGTTCGCCATGTGGGACCGAAAGCTATGAGATTTATAGTGATGCTTCGGGCAGCGGTTTGGGTTGCGTGCTACTGCAACACGGAAGTGTAATAGCTTATGGCTCGAGACAGCTAAAAGTGCACGAGAGGAATTATCCGGTCCATGACTTGGAGTTAGCGGCCGTGATTTTTGCCTTGAAGCTGTGGAGACACTATTTGTACGGTGTAAAGATTGATATCTACACCGATCACAAGAGCCTGAAGTATCTTATTGATCAGAAAGATCTGAATATGCGACAGCATAGATGGATGGAGTTCCTAGGGGACTATACATTCAAGATCCACTACGTGCCTGGTAAAGGGAATGCGGTTGCGGACGCGTTGAGTCGCCGAGCCCCAGCTCAAGCCAATTGGCTATCGGTGCATGATGAGCGGTTGGTGCGGGAGTTGGAGGCGTTGGAGATTGTTTGTGTGGACAGGCAATCAAGTGCTGAAGCAGTTCTGAATTGGACTGAAGTCCAATATGACCTGGCTGATCGTATTCGGCAGGCTTTGGATATGGATGCTCATATGAAGCAGTTCATGGTAGAGGCTCTGGATGGGTCAAATTCCCAGTTCGTCATGGAGGACGGATTACTTTGGAAGGACGGTCGTCTGTGCGTCCCAAGTGTGGGTAATTTGTGGGTGGAGTTGTTGTACGAGGCACACCAAACCAAGTACTCGATTCACCCGGGGAGCACGAAGATGTACCGTGATGTGAAGAAACTGTTTTGGTGGCCGGGTTTGAAGAAAGATGTGGCGCTCTACGTAGCGAAGTGCCAAACTTGCGCCTTGGTTAAGGCGGAGTGCCAAAAGCCGGGAGGATTTCTTAAGTCCTTACCTATTCCGGAGTGGAAATTTGACGACATCTCTATGGACTTTGTGCACGGTTTGCCAAGGTCGCAAAAGGGGAACGACGCCATTTGGGTGGTTGTTGATCGGTTAACGAAGGTGTCGCATTTCATTCCGCATAGGAAGGATGATCCGGTGGAGAAGTTGGCAAAGCTTTATGTGGATAACATAGTACGACTTCATGGTGTGCCCCGCAACATCGTGAGTGACCGAGATGGGTGGTTCACGTCCAATGATTGGAGGCTTGTGCAGCAAATGTTGGGAACAAAGCTGAAATTTAGCACAGCCTTCCATCCACAAACGGATGGGCAGACCGAGAGGGTCAATAGAACCATGGAAGACATGCTCCGCATGTGTGTCTTGGATTTCAGAAAGCAATGGGAAGACCACCTTTATTTGGTGGAGTTCGCATACAACAATGACAACCAAGCGAGTATTCAGATGGCACCCTTCGAGGCCCTATATGGTAGAAAATGTCGCACGCCGTTGTCTTGGTTAGAAACGTGTGAGTCAAACTTGTATAAGCGATCGGAAGTGGAGGATGCTACTTCTTTGGTGAGAACCATTCGGGAGAGGTTGCTTATCGCTCAGGACCGACAAGCGAAGTACTATAATGCCAAGAACAGGAATGTGGAGTTTGCTGTGGGCGACTATGTGTACTTAAAGATCAAGCCGATCAATGGTGTCTCGCGGGTGCGGCGATTGAAAAAGCTAAGCCCGAGGTACCTTGGACCGTTTGAGGTTCTGGAGCGAGTTGGTGAAGAGGCCTATCAGTTGAAGCTTTCAGTGGAGCTTGGTGGATTACATGATGTATTCCATATTTTGGTGCTCCGGAAGGCGGTGCAAGAGCCTTCGCAAGTGATCGCGGTTGATCAAGTGCCGATGGATAGTGGGTTGACGACAAAGGTCAAGCCCGTGCGGATTGAGGACTCGGAGGTCAAGCGGCTACGCAATAAAGAGATCAGGATGGTCAAGGTCCGGTGGGACAATTGCGGTCGTGAGGAGCTCTCTTGGGAGCGAGAGCAGACTATGCTTGACGAGTATCCGGAGTTGTTCCGCTCTGGTACAAATTTTGGTTTTGTACATGTCTTTACTTTACGAGGACGAAATTCTTTTAAGAGGGGGAGAGTTGTAACGCCCCAAAACTCAAAAGAGCGACGGGGGACATTTTGGGCCAGTTTTGGGTTCTGGCTGCAGGCACACGGCCTGGGACACGGGCGTGTCCCAGGGCGTGTCAAGCTTGTGTCGACACTCAGCCGCGAAGTCAACATTTTGAGCTCGACATTGTGTCGAGACTGGGCACACGGCCTGCGACACGGGCGTGTCGCAGGGCGTGTCGACCCGTGTCGATACTTAGCCCGCGACGTCGACATTCTGCGCTCGACGTAGTGTCGAGATATGGCACACGACCTGCAACACGGGCATGTCGCAGGGCGTGTCGACCTGTGTCGACACTCGTCCCGGGAAGTTGACACTTTGCTCTCGACATTGTGTCGAGACAAGGAACACGGCCTAGGACACGGGCGTGTCCAAGGCCGTGTCATCAGGTCGACGATCTTCGCTCGATGAAGTGTCGAGTGTCGAGACCGTGTACACGGCCTGGAGCCCGGGCGTGTTGAGGTGACACGGGCAAGGACACGAGCGTGTCCTAGAATCCGTGCAGTGCTCGGGTTGTTTTCGGGGAAAAATGATGGGGGTACACGGCCGGACACACGGCCGTGTCAGGTGGAACACGGGCATGTCAGATCGAACACGGGCGTGTTCGATGCCCGTGTATTGTTCCAGGCGAGCCGATTTTGACGGCGAATGAGGCACACGGCCCTGGACATGGGCGTGTGCCAGGCCGTGTGCGGTCCAGATTGGGCATTTCAGTCCCGAATCAAAGCCGTTCATTTCTTTAATTGATGATCCAACAGCTGGTGGTTGTTCCTGAAGGGATATACCCGGGATTGGACTTAGAAACCCTAACATTTCATAAGTTATCATCTTTCTAAAAGCTTAGAGAGAGAGAGAGGAGAGCAAAGGAAGGAAGAAGGAGCTAGATCCGGCCATTGGAGGAGCTTCGAAGCTCCAAATCGCGAGCCGACCCGGATCCACGGAGGCAAAGCTAATGTGGTGCTTTTCATCCGCTTACTTTTCCATGGCGCCAAAGAGGAACGCTAGGGTAATGATTCTCTTCTTGAGCATGAGTAGCTCTCCTTCTTTGCATAGGAAGCCCGCTCTCGCGAGTTTGCGGAGAGTTGGAGGCGTTCCTTCAGGAAGATATGTGAAGTCCCCGTTGTTTAGAGTCCGTAAGCGAGAATGGACATAGGCATGATGTGTGAAGCCTACCCGGACATGTTGGTCTGGATCGGTGATGTTGCATTGTATAAATGCCGGAGAAGACTTCATGCTATTGATTGTTTTTCGGGTTTTCTACGCGGTAGATTGCAGCAGGGAGCCTTGGGGATTAACCCAAAGGTGCACCCGGAAAACTGGGCGGATGCGAGGTCTTGCCAACTTGGTGGCCTGAGAGCCAACTTGAACATAACCGGGTTATGTGAATTGGGATGGAAATGCGACTCGGTGGAAGTTTGACCCGCGCAAATGGCTTAAATTGTCGTTGCGATGTGAACACGAGTTAGATCGAACCATACCCGTTCTATGTCGTTCGGTTAAAGAGACCTAAGGGTACGTGGCACTTACCGTTGGCATAGATTAGGGTCTTCGGCGGTCAATGGCTTAAATTGTCGTGACCCAGGCCAGGAAGACAAAATGCTCATAGGTTTGGCCGTCAAAGTGGCGGTGGTGAGTCCGGAATGTCTATGGCTTTAATTGACGTGACATCGACCGGTTCACCGAGAATGTGCCCTGAGAGCACGGGGCGTGTGGCCGTGCGAGCCAACGTCTGTGATGAAATGATTATGGTTATATATTGCTCGCTTATGCTAATGAAATGCAGGGAAGGAGCATCGCCGCCCCGAGTTGGGGGCGGGATCGTTATAATTTGGTCAGCATTGCTGACCGTTGCCTTGTTTTGCCACCGTGCGGTGGTTTGTTGCTTGCAGGTGCTACTGGATCAAGCGGTCAATAGCGGGCTAAAGCCCAAGTGCGAAGCCGGCCCTCGAAGACCTAATTGGGAGTGTTTACTGTTTTATTCATGTATAACCGGCCTGCGTGCCGTGGTTTGTAAATCATGTAATATCAAGTGAAACATTTTGTAAGGCCTTAAGGCTTGTGTTGGTATTTGTATAACATTCATATTTTGTATTAGTGGACATTCATGCTTTAATGCTGGGTTCTTATTTGCAACTTTTATAAACTGCTTCCGCTAGAATGCTCTGTGTAGGACGTTGATTGGTTGGATGGTTTCCATGAGTAACCACCCGGTTTGTCTGTGGCATATGGCGTCGGGCCCCGGCCGGACCTACTGCTATATGCTATGCGACGGATAGGGGGCGTTACATTATGGCCTTACAATAGTTTACTCAAATAAAAGTGTCTTCCAAACCTCGACACTCAGGCCGGTCACACATGAGAATAAAAGTAATCATTCAAATTTAGGCCTTCGAGGGCCGGCTGAGCAACAAGGGCTTTTCCCCGCTATTTTCCACTAGGCTCTGCAGGACCTACAAGCAACAATCCACCGAAGCGGTGGCAAACAAAAGCAACGGTCAGCTAAAGCTGACCAAATTATAACGACCCGGCCCCTAAACTCGGGGCGGCGATGCTCCTTCCCTGCACTTTATTAGCATAGCTTAACAGTAGTGAAATTACACATCATCACAGGCGTAGGCTCGCATGGCCACACACCCCGTGCTCTCAGGGCACATTCTCGGTGAACTAGGTCAAAATCTGTGGTCTCACCACCGCCCCTTGGACGACAATTCTCGTGAGCATTATGGTCTTTCTGGCCTATGCCTAAGACCCTCCATCTATGCTAATAGCGAGTACCACATACCTTAGGTCTCTCTAACCGAACGACATAGAGCGGGTACGGTTCCTCCTGACCCGTTGCTTACGCCGCAACGTCAATTTAAGCCATATGCGCGGGTCAAGCTTCCCTGAGTCCCAATCCGATCACACACTTTACATAACCCAGTTATGCACAACTTGGCTCCCAGGTCACCATGTTGGCAAAATCACGCACCTGCCCAGCTTTCTGGGTGCACCTCGGAGTTAGTCCCCAAGGTTCCCTGTTGCAATCTACCGCGTAGAAAACCTGAAAAATAACCATCGGCGCAGAGTCTTCTCTGGCCATTCATGCAATGCAACATCACCGATCCAGACCAACTTGTCCGGGTAGGCTTCACACATCATGCCTATGTCCGTTTCTCGATTACGGACTCTATATGCAAAACAACGGGGACTATTCATGTCTACCCGAAGAAACACCTCACATTCTCCACATACTCGCGAGAGCGGGCTTCCTATGCAAAAGGAAAGAGGACTTCACATGTCCAAGATGAGAATCGTTACCCTAGCATTTCTCTTTGGCGCCATGAAAATCTATACGGATGAAAAGCACCACAATGCCTTTGCCTCCGTAGATCCGAATTCGGCTTGCGATTTGGGACTCCAAAGCTCCACCGGCGGACGGATCTCTCTTCCTTCTTCTTCCTTGCTCTCCCCTCTCTCTATAACTCTCAGAAAGAGAGAAAACCCAAAAGGAATGAGGGTTTCCATGCCCTATTCCCGGCCTTAAACTCACATGGACCAGCCTGAGCCCTTAGATCCCGAAATAAGGAAACGGACGGCCATGATTCGCACTTAAAATCCAAAACCTGGGACGAAAACGGCTTGTGACACGCCCGTGTCCAAGGCCGTATGCCTCAATCGAATCCGAAACCGTCGTATCCCGAAAAGAACACGGGCTTTCGACACGCCTGTGGCAGGCTTGACACTCTCGTATCATCCAGTACACGCCCATGTAGTGGGGCGTGTTCCTCCATCGACACAGGACCGAAACCAACCCGAAGAGAACACGGGTACTCGACACGCCCGTGTCGAATTTGACATGCTCGTGTCAGGCTGAACACGCCTGGATCCAGGCCATGTTCCATCCCCAACACAGCACGACTCACTGCCCAAGTAGGACACGGCCTGGGACACGCCCGTGTCTCAGGCCGTGTCCGCTGTCTCGACGATCGTCGACTGCACTTTGGTCGACCACACAACCATCGTCGAACCTGAGCACGACACAGCCCTGGGACACGCCCGTATCCCAGGCCGTGTGACCCCTACCAAGTCTCAAACTTGGCTCAAAATGCCACCCATCCTTCTTTTGAGTTTGGGGCGTTATATGAAGGTGAAGATCACATTGGTCTGCAAATAGCACAATCCAAGTACCAACCCTAGGGTTTGACTTTTGGGCTTAAACTTGATCCCTTGACTCCACCACAACATCCCTAACCCTTTAAGAGGTTCATTGGGTCACTCATTGGGGTCAACTCAAAAGGTAAAGTTGACCAAAGTCAACCCTAACCCTAAAGTGGTCAAAGTGCCCTATTGTGGGTCAAGTGACCTCCAAGGTACCAAACCAACCCTACCCAAGTCCACCTAGACCTTAGGAGAGGCAAATGGGTCACTAAGGATCCATTGGGGTCAACTCAAAAGGTCAAGTTGACCAAAGTCAACTCAACCGTAAAATCAGTCAAACTAGCTCATGTTAAACTAGCCTAGCCCAATCCACTTGGGCTAAGCCCAATTTCAATGACCCAAATGATGATCCACCACTAAATTTACATGGAATGTCACTAAAAATCTGGTGGTGGTGACTAGGAGAGAGAAAATGAGCGTTTTTCCCCTTTATGGAGAGAGAGAAAGAAGAAAGAGAGAGAGAGGAGTTATGGAGGGAGACCATGAGCCACCCCATTCATCTCCTCATTGCCCCCATTCATCTCCCTTGACTCTTGGGATGATAATACCAACAATTCCAGCCAACCAACACTAATGGGGGAGCCCAACCACTATGGCCGACCACCCCTTCACCTCCCCTCCCATGAAAAAATATAAATCCCCCTATAATGCCCCTCATTCCCACTTTTGGCCAACCCATCACCTTCAAAACGTTCTTGGCAGTCGAAATGATGTATTGGGTCAATGATTTTGGTGGAGGATCGAGGAATCGAGCAAGCTCGCCGGAGAGGAGAAACACCACGTCCAACCGCCGCCACCGCCGTTGTCGGACTCCAATCAAGGTCCACTTCCCCTCCTCTCCCCTTGTGCTAGTATCCTAGATCAATTAGGAGAGAAATCGGGCTCAACTGAGCCCGATCAGGGGAGAAAAAAATGGAGTTTTTTGGTTTTCATGGTGGCGGGTTCTCCAGAAACCACCACCTCCAGCGGCCAAACTACCGCTGGGCGATAGCCACCACCTCAACGAAGGTGGTGGAGGTGGTGGCTGGCCAGGGAGTTGACCGGGTGGCCGACGTTAAGCTTTGGAAAAGCTACAGGAATAGGCTCGGGAAAAGTTACAGGCGGCGTGCTGTTCGGGTCTTGGAGAAGATGAACAGTACATCAATTAATTTATTATTTAATATATATAATTAATATAGTTATTAATTACCACTTTACATGCACATTTTGATGATGTTAAATGAGGCCCTAGAGGCCGTTTTAGGAATAATGGCTAGACATAAAATTGATTTCAACCCATTTGGGTCAGTGGTCTGACCGCAACACTCAATTTGGTGTGGCTTATACATAAGCCTGACCAGGGACAAAATTAAGTGTCCCCCACTAAACTATTTAGGCAAATGCTTTGAAATTTGGACCATAGGCTAATTATACAGACACACTCATCATATCTAAAAATGAGAATTTTTGGAGAATAGTTTTCTATAATTTTTGTAAAAATTTAATAAATCATGTATGATTTAATTAGAGGGTCTATTGACCTCAAATACCTCCAATATTTTGGTGGTTGACCATTATGGTCTTGATATGACTCAGGTAAAAATCTCAGCCCATTTGGAGTGTGTTTCACTAGGTATTGGTGTGACCAAAGTTTGGTCCCTAAGGGGGCAAATTAGGGCAAATGGTGTTTAATGGGTTGTGTGGACAATCCTCACCCAAAAGAGATGGATCTTTGGCCACTGATTTATTGTCATACAAAATACCCCCATAGGAGATTTTGGGTGGTTTAGGGTTGGTGTGCCCTAGAACCCTAGTGCGAACCCTAGGGCTGAGTTTTGAGCACATTAAAGGACATGAGATCATATATCCTTGGAATGTCTTGAAAATTGTGAGATGAGTTCGTATGGTGAAAATAAGCCATAGAAAATGTTATTAGAATTTTTAGGAGCATTTAACCCCTCTCAAATAATTTAGGACCAATTAGGGTACTTTTACCGCATAACTTTATTGCATGATCATATGATCTTGGATGTTCATGAAATTTAGACAGTGATCTTTTAGGGTCCGTTCGTTTGAACAGAATTGAGCTCCTGGAATTGGAATTAGAGATCTAATTTCAATTCCGTCGTACGTTTGGACGTTTGCCATCAGAATTTGAATTTTAATGAATTCTGTGGAATTCATTTTGAACTAAAGACAATTCTTTCTAATCTATATAAGAATTGGACAATTCCTGCAGCGACATTTTTAAGCTGAATGCTAGATTTTCGCACGAGAGTGTGTGTTGTCGCACGTGTGCCCGATTTTCACCCATGAGCGCGTTTTTCGCTGAGGTGCGTATTTTTCATCAGGCCGACGTATTTCACCCCGACGCGCATTTTTTCACCCGGACGCGATTTTTTTGCCCGGGCGCGAATTTTTTCCCCGGGCGCGATTTTCTCGCTCAGGCGCGACCCGGACGCGATTTCTTCGCCCGGGCGCGATTTCTTCGCCCGGGCGCGATTTCTTCGCCCGGGCGCGATTTCTTCGCCCGGGCGCGATTTCTTCGCCCGGGCGCGATTTCTTCGCCCGGGCGCGATTTCTTCGCCCGGGCGCGATTTCTTGGCCCGGGCGCGATTTCTTCGCCCGGGCGCGATTTCTTCGACCGGGTGCGATTTTTTCGTTCAGGCGCGATTTTTTTAGGCCAAAAACGATTTTTCGCCCGGACGCGATTTTTTCGGCCGGAGGCGATTTTTCGCCCGGACGCAATTTTTTTTCGCCTGAACGTGAATTTTTGCCCAAGCGCCCGATTTTTACGCCCGGGCGCAATTTTTTCTTCCGTCCGCACTTTTTTCACCTAAGCGAGAATTTTTCGCCGAGACATGCATTTTTCATCGGGGCGACTTATTTCGCATTGGCGTGCGTGTTTTCGCCAGGACGCGATTTTTTTCACTCTACTGTGCTATTTTCGCACGAGCGTGATTTTTTTCACACAAAAGTGATTTTTTCGCCCGACCCCGGTTTTTTCGCCCGGGCACAATTTTTACTCTAGGCTTTATTTTTTTGCCCAGCCACGCTTTTTTCGCCGAAGCGCAATTTTTTTGCACGGGCACGAATTTTTCGCCCAACTTCGAATTTTTCGGCCGACCGCGCTATTTTCCCCTCGACGCGATTTTTTCCCGCGACTGCGCTTATTTCACGCGGGCGTGAATTTTTTGCATGAGCGAGATTTTTTTGCCCTGTCTCAAATTTTTCGTTCGACCGCGGTTTTTTTTGCCGTGTTGCAATTTTTTCTCCATGGTACGATTTTTTTGTTCGGGCACGATTTTTTTGCCGGACAGCGAAATGTTTCGTCCGACCGCGTTTTTTCACCCGGGCACGATTTTTTCACCAGGACGCGATTTTTCTTTCGGGTGCGTTTTTTTGCCCGAATAAGATTGTTTTTGCCCAGGTGAGATTTTTTCCCCGGGTGCGATTTTTCCCCCTGGTGAAAAAATCACAGCCAGGCGACAAAAACGGGCCCAAGCGACAAAATCGTGCCTCGGCGAAAAAACACAACCAGGCACAAAAATCGCGGCCACGTGAAGAAATCACGCCAGCGCGAAAAAATCGCGTCCGTGCGAAAAATTCGCGTCCAGGCGAAAAATTTGCTCCCGGTCGAAAAAGCTTGTGCTTGGTAACAAAATCGCTCCCGAGCAAAAAAAGTCACTGTCATAGCGCACATTTGTTTATATTGGTTTATTCATTATATTTTTAAATTCTTATGTTGAATTTTATTTAACAAACGAACAAAAAAAATATTTCAATTACACAATATTCAACAATATTTTTTATTAGGCGAACGTTGAAATTGGAATTAGTCACAAATATTTAATTCCACAATATTCATAAATATTCAATTTCAATATCGAATTCCAATTCCGCGCAAATGAACGGACCCTTATTGATGTTAATGTTCTCTAGAAATTTTGCTATGAATTTTGGATTAACATTTATAGTACTTCATTCTCAAACCCTAAGTTTGCCTTGATCATAAGATAATTATTTATGGGTTAATTATTCACTGGAAAATTATGAAGTTTGGTTTGAGGGCATTTTAAGGCTTCATCATGCTCTGTGAATGTTTATAAAATTATTAGAAGTCTTTTCATATAGGATGCTTCACAAAGTGTCTTTTGCGGAATATTCTTAAATGATTTATTTATGTGTCCAAATTTGTTTAGGAAATTAATAAATTTGGCCAGTTGTTTTTTCTGATCAATTTTAACATCTGATAATTTTTATATAATTTATTTGATGATTATTTATATCATTTCTTGCCTTGCCCTATTAATGAGGTTATTTAATCAATAATTAGTCTAGAGGTCAAAAACTTTTTTAAAAATTGTGAATTTCAATGTTTTCTGTTATTTTGATGATATACCCTTGTAATAATTTTGTTTAGGCCATATCTTGTCAGAAAAGTATACTTGGTGTTCAAAAGCATAGGTGGCCTGATTTTGCATAAATATAATAAATGCCAAATGAATTATGAAAATTATAATCTTTTGGATTTATTGATAAAGTATCATTATAGACCCTCAATAATAATCTTAGGCCATTTGGATGATTATTCTGAGTAGTACCTTTCATGCACATCATGTAGCTCATTAGGTCAGCACATAATAAAACTGTAGAAATAAGATAACATGTAGGCCTTTATATGGGAAGTTGAGATAGTTGGTGTACCTAATCTGATTGGGAGTATGAATGAGGTCACTAATGAAAGTCAGTTGTGAAAGCCAGGTTGACCAGGGGAATGGTTGTGCTCGAGATCGCTGGTGGATCGTCTTTCCCTTGGAGAGTCTAAATACACTTAGGGTTAGATCAAGTGTAAGATCAGTAGAGTCAGGACATGGGTAGATACCAACAATAATTAGTACATTGCGAAAGGGAGCTTTGGGCTTTAGCTCATCGTAGTTCCTAGTGCCCTCGAGAGCACTTCACAGGGAATGTCCTAAGCAGTCCAAGGTTAACCCTAAACTGTAAGGATATATTATTAGTGTAAGATTAATTCTAAGTACTTCAGTTTCAATAATTGTGTAGTCACGAGAGGCAAGTTTGGTTTAGACTCACGAGCGTTAGGCTCGGCGGTGGTAGGTACAGACTGGTTAGTCCGGGGAGCTAGTGGCTCGGAAGGTTGTTGTCACGGACGAGTTATTTCGAGGAGCCAATGGCTCGGAGATTTATATTTATCAAAATTACATGTGCATAAAAGTGGCAGGTCTTTAGTTCACTCTAGTCATCGTAACGACAGAGGAATGATAACTCTGGAGGGTGTAGTGCTTGGGACTGGCTTGTCAGTGTCTGTGGAGACGCTTACCTAGTGACCCTACACTTGACCACGAAAGACTAGCGGGCTTGTTAGCATTATTACGTGATGACTCTGGTGTGTCCTTCAGTGGCGTACGTAAGGGCTAGGCCTAGTAGTGCGGTTACCTGCCTAGGATTGGGGTGGCCCAACCCATTGTCTCTGTTGGCCACTACAGAGGCTCCTGTGAGTGAAGCTAGCTTTCAAAACCGAGAAACTAAAGGTCTGTGTGCATAGAGTCGGGTGTGTGTGTTGCGCTTGTATGAACATAGCATTAAATCAGCATAACATAGCATATCATGTCATCATTGCATTTAAACCCCTACCCATATCGTATAAATTGGTATGAGACTTTTTATACGAAAGGTCTTGCAAAATAACCCCTTAACTTATGAGTTTGTATGTGCATTCTTACAAATTAAGGTTACTTATTATATAACTTACTTTACTTTACTTTATCTGTGGTAGAAGGTAGTCGTAGTTCTTTACTTGTACTTTTATTACTTATGGTGTAGCATGTGCTTACTTCTCTGTACTATACCTTGTTTAAATTATTGCTACCTTGTTATAGTTCCTTTGTATATACTCCTAAAAGTTATTTTAACTCAGGTTAGCTAATCACCTAGAGGGGGGGGGGGTGAATAGGTCTTTGAAGTTTTCTTAATTCTTTTTCTGTTTAAACTATCTAGAGTTTGTCCTTAGATCCTGCAATAAAAAGGAAAACAAGCAACACAACAAAACAAAGATTTATAGTGGTTACTCAATTGGGTACATCCATTTTCCCTCCCACCTATCCAACTGATTTGTTGGACTAGGCACAAACTCCATCAATATGCTCCTCAGAGCTAACACCTCAAGCCCTCAGCCTATTACACAAATTCTTCATAGAATCCAAACTTAGAACCATAAGGGTTCCTACCTCAGAGATCTGCAGAGCTCCTACAGCTCAGTGATCCACTGATCACCTACCTCAGCCTTATTTCTAAGGCCTACAACTCAAGCTCTTCAGCCCTACAGCTTCAGGCACACAGCCCTACTCTCAGAGTGTTGCAGCACTCCTACAACTCAGTGCCCTTATAGGTACCTACAATTCAGCCTCCTCCAAGTCCTATAACTCAGTGACACACTTGTCACCTACAGCTCAGTGACTCTCCAGTCACCTACCTCAGGCACAAGGCCCTAAACTCAGGCTGGGAGGACAGCCCTACCTCAGATCCACACTTGGATCCTACCTCAGAGAGCAGCACTCTCCTACCTCAGGCAATTAAGCCCTACAGTACAGATCCACACTTGGATCCTACCTCAGTACCACAACAGGTCACCTACCTTAGTGACTAATTAGTCACCTACCTCAGGCACAAAGTTTCCTACACTCAGATTCAGATAAACTGAATCCTACAAGAAAAGGATACAAAATAGTTTAAGAAAAATAAACAACTGACTCAGAGATAAATCTCTGAGCCAACCTTGCTGGATTGAGCAGATTTCAATCCAGCACACTTGTTGTAGAAGGAATTAATCCTCTTCTACAGCTATCTCTTTTCTGCTGCACAGAAGAGCAGCAACCAGCTTGCTGAATGGAAGAATCAGCTTCCCTGTTCTTGGAAGAACTATCTTGCTGAGCTTGAAGAGCCCAGCTAACTTCCTTTGCCTTGGCGGCTATCCTTGCTAGACAGAGAAGATGTTGTCCAGCCGCCTTTTTTGTATTTTATTTATTCCGATCAATCTCTTTTTGTTTGTTATTCGTTGTTGGTTGCCATAATCCCTTTTCATTTTCATTTTTATATCCGCTGGTTTGAATCAACAACACACTTGTATATGGGCCACAGTCAAGGTTTGGTAAGCCCCACCTTCTTCAGAAAAGGACAAGGCAGCTTTCGGCACCACTACAACTTTACCGCAACGGATACATGCGAGTTGACTTTGATGACGTTAGCAAAGGTCATCATCATCTGGACTTAGAAAATATTCCAGAAATCCATGAAGCGTTGAGTGATGTTAAGTCACTCAACGCCATCTGTCTTGGCTCTCAGCTCTTCTGGACTTGTGAATTTCTCTGGATTTGTCTCAGTGGTTCTGTCTCAGCGGTTTCTTCTTAATAGCCGTAACATGCCTTTGTCTCAATGCTTTCTTCTTATTAGCAGAGACAAGTCTTTGTCTCAGCGGTCTTTGCTTCTCATCTGAGGCTATCTTCTATCTCAGCGGATTTCCTCTTAACTGTCTCAGTGCTTCCTTCTTCATTAGGAGCGTTGAGTGAACCTGCTTCACTCAACGCTTCTTGACTTAGAGAAATCCAGCTAGTTTTGTCTTAGCGCTTCCTTCTTAATTAGAAGCATTGAGTGAACCTGCTTCACTCAACGCTTCTGGACTTAGATAAATTCAGCCAATTTTGTCTCAGCTGTCTCAGCGCTCTCAACGCCTTCTTCTCAGCTATCTCAGCTGTCTTAGTGGTCTCAACGCTTTTGCATTAGTCAGTTTCTCTGGCTTTAGCTATGTTCAACAATCTATGGGTTGAGCTTGACTAACTCTGATCTTCTCAGCGGTCTCAGCACTTTTTGCCTTAGTTGATTTTTCTGGCTTTAGCTTAACAAGTGTAGAGCTGAGTTCGACGATTTGTAAGCTGAGCTCGACAAACTTCAAGATGAGCTCGACGAAATTTGAAACCTGAGCTCTTGTGCTTATCCCACGGAATGTTGACCTGAGCTCGACGACCAGCGAGCTGAGCTCGACGAACTTCAAGCTGAGCTCGACAAAATTTGAGTTTTACTACCAAACTCATTTTCTTCACCTGTGCAATCATGGACCACCTGCATGCATGAACTGAAACACACATCAAATACATTATGCTAAATAGCATGATTGGTGATGCCCCTTCAAATCCTGAGGAACATTATAGGTCACAATTCCCAACAATCTCCCCATATTTGAAGAAGGCAGAACACCCATCCATGCTAAGGTGCATCAACATAAGAAATATAATGATAGGTCTAATGATAACATTATCACGACAACTAGCCATCCCAGTACAGGATAACTCCCCCTGGATGAGATGGCTTACCACTATGATTGAAAGATCTATGGTACTAGTGAATCATCAATCATTGACAATGTGATAGTATGATTAACAAGCAAAGCTTTATTAATCATTAACTAGATAAATATTATCATCAAGATGAACCTAATCATTAACTAATTTAGATATCTTTAGTCAAACTATAGTAGATAAAGTTTGTGATTATAAGATATCTGTCAAGGAATAGCTTATTTATCAAACACAGACATCTAAGTGAAAATTTCATGCACATTTGTCACATCAATGTAGTCAGATCCAAAACATATTCATTTCCTTGATATAAATTTGAAAATTTTACTCTGTTGAGATTTTTTACAAAACATAGATTAGACAATTTTTAAATAAGATTAAGTCTTGTAGTCTTCTATCAGCTATTTTTTGATGAACTTGCACCAGCATCCTTGGTTGCAACAGTCTTCTTCAAGTTTTCTGCTTTGTTTTTCTGCCTCTTGAAGTATATGAATGACTTTTGAATATATCTGGATGGCATTTTCCTAGGATTGCTCTTCCTTACCAAATTCTCTTTGAATACTGAAAGATATGGTACCTAAACACCTAGAGGGGGGGGGTGAATAGGTGACCTAAACCTTTTTGAAACTTTGTTGGCAGCAAAACAGTTATCTCACAGATTTCTACAGCTAACAGCAATAACAAAATATAAACTGCAAATCCACAGCACAGCACAGCACAGCAGACACACAAATTTATAGTGGTTCCCCAATCTTTGGGTACATCCACTTTCCCCCTTCGCCTATCTAGAAGTGTACTAGATTCGGCCAAACTTCTCCACTATCTCAGAACCCAACTAGGTTCCTACACCTCAGGCCCAAAGCCTTACACTCAGCCACCAAGGCCTACACTCAGCCACCCAGGCCTACACTCAGCCAATCAAGGCCTACACTCAGAGTTCTTCAACTCCTACACTCAGGCAACCAAGCCCTACCCTCAGCCTTTATAATATAGGCTTACAATTCACTCAGATCCAATGGATCCTACAAGTTAAAATTGAATTACAATAACTAACTCTACAACTCAGAAAATAAGAGAGGAGTTGAGAGTTTCTTGAAGAGTTCTTGGAAGAACTCAGCTAGATCCAAACTGACTTAGCTTCCTTCAAAGCTTCTTGAGTAGAACTGAATTAGTCTGAATCCTCTGCAGTTGATCCTTGACCTCTGCTTCTTAAGATCCAGATGATTCTGAATCCTTCTTCTCAGCCTTAGTTCCAAAGACTGATTTCTTGATTGGAGCTCTCTCTCTCCAACTTCTTAGATCTGCAGTTGGACTGCCAGATCTTCTTGTGTTGATACTCTGTGTACCACTTATCTGATTACTTGAATAATCTGATCAATTACTTCAAATAGCTTCAACAACTTTTTATTAACACCTCATCAACAACCTTTCTGTAAACAGTCTGTGCCTATTTATAGGCCTTCTTCATGGTAACCAGCTGGTCCGGTTCATAACAGACTTCTGACTTCCCTGACAGTTGCTGTAGACCGGTTGGATCGGCAGCTGTCATGTCATCCAGTCAATTCTTGAAATTCTCTAACTGTCAGATAGTGTCGAGACTTTCTGTTCTTAAGTGTCGACACTTATAGACCAAGTGTCGACACATGTTGTGTAAGTGTCGACATAAGTCTACAAGATGTCGACACAACTCCTTGTATGTCTCGACACAGATTCTTCTTCAAGTGTCGACACTGAAATTAAGTGTCGACACAAGTACTTGATCTTCTGTAACTTGTTGAATTCTTCTAAGTGTCGACACATCTCCTTTGTGTCGACACATCTTCATGTGTTGAAACTGTCAAGTGTCGACACTGCTTCTTGGTGTCGACACAAGTCTTCAATTTTGTTTCTTCAGCTGAGTGTCGACACATTCCCTTAGTGTCGACACTTGTACTTAGAATATTTTGTAAACTTTTCTGTTCTTTGCTAAGTGTCGACACAGCTCCTTGTGTCGACACTTTCTTCAAGTGTAGAGTCTTCAACTAAGTGTCGACACATTGTGCTGGGTGTCGACACTGCTTCAAGTGTTGACTCTTCTGGTTGTGTGTCGACACATTGTGCTGAGTGTCGACACATACTTCAAGTGTTGACTCCTTTGAGTGTGTGTCGACACATTGTGCTGAGTGTCGACACATTCTTCATATGTTGACTCTGCTGATTGAGTGTCGACACATTGTGTTGAGTGTCGACACTTGTCCTTAGTCTCTGCAGAATTTTGCTGAGTGTCGACACAACTCCAAGTGTCGACACTTTCTGATGTAGACTCAGCTCTTCTAGGTGTCGACACTTCTGCTAAGTATCGACACAGCTTTTCTGCATTCTTCTTCATTGAGTGTCGACACAGCTCCAAGTGTCGACACTATCTGTCTGGTGTCGACTCTTCTTCTCAGGTGTCGACACAATTACTCCAAGTGTCGACACTGCTTGTCTGGGTGTCGACACAAGCTTTCTCAAGTGTCGACACTTTCCCTCTGGGTGTCGACACATGGACTTAGAAACTTTTAGCTTCAGTCCAGTGAATACCTAACCTGCACAAGTAACTCAAACAAACATCAAATACATTATGATGTATATCATTGAGTTAGGTGAGGCTTCTTCAAATCAGGTACATTTGACCAATGTACCCAACAATCTCCCCCTATTTGGAGAAGTCATAACCCTTAGTCAATGATATACACCACTCATAATTAAAAATTAGAAAATGATGTAAAGCAGGTATATGTCAACAGGGTAAACTTAAACATGTAATAAAGCACACATGTAAACTCATTAAACATTGCAGAACAAACAAGAAATAGACACATGCTTCTGAACAATCATGAGATATATTTATCAAAAATTGTTCTAACATTGTTTTAATACATTTCCATTGTTTTACAAAAATATTTCATATGTAAAAGATTACAACAATGTTTCTTAGTCTAATCTTAGTCTAGTTCTGATCAGGTTCTTTTATAACAATTCCTTTTCCAGGTTGGACTTTAGCCTTTACAGCAGCAACAGCAGGCTCAGCATCAGCAGGCTTCTTGCCTTTGAGATCTTTCTTATCAGCCTTGATCTTTTGCCTCTCAAAGTAATGATAGGGCTTAGGAAAGTACTTGCTAGGCTCCACAGCTGTAGGAGGTAGCTTTCCTAACTTAGCCTTCCTTCTATACTGGACAATGGCTTCCTGCCTAATCTCATGCTTCCTCCATTCTGCTTTTGAGAACCATTTGTTCCTTTCATGAGCATTGTCCTTGGCTGCTTTCCAGGCTGTGAGAATGATGTTCCTAGAAGTAGGGCTCCACTGTTCAAAATCTGGTTTTTGCTCAGCTAGTTCCCTAAACTTCTTCTTTGACAGCCTTGTCTCTTCTTCTTTGTCCAAAGCCTCTTGCATAGCTGCTGTTATAGGTTGAACAACCTTTTCCAGAACAACATTTGACTTGCCAGCAGTTGGGCTATACATTGTGCTTACATCTGCATGAACCATGTCAAAATCTGGAGGTGGATAAATCACTTGAGCTACTTCCTGTTGCTCACCTCCAAGATATGCACTTTGAATCCCTGATTCAGCAACATTATCATCATCACACAGGGGAGGATATCCAAGGGTAGCCCTGATGGAATTTGATATCCACTTAGCATGGTCTGAGCTTGCTTTGACTAACACCCTCTCCCCCTTTATGACTTCTTGTGCAACATGATCTCTTACATCATCTTTCTGGAACCTGATTTGGCTGTCCAAGTACCTGATTCCATCCTTAAAATAAGGTCTAAGCTTTGTAAGCTGTTCAGAAATGACCTTCTGTGAATCCTTGATTGCAGTCTTGACAGCAGCAATTTCATCTTGAAATACTTTATCAAATTCAGCCTTAACTGCAGCAGATGATGTTGAAGGTTCAGCAGTCTTATTTTTCAGTTCAGTGACTATAGCATTGTGAGAAGCTGTCAGATTGTCATTCATTCTCAACTGATTCTCCAGCACATAGCCTTGCTTCAGTGCTATATCATCTACTTGAGACTTTATCTTCTCTTGGTGGGTTGCCAGATAGACCATTGCATTACCACCCTTTGAAAAACATTCAGGCATCTCCTTTTTATTAAGGTTCATTTCAAACCTTATTGACTTGATTTCCTGTGCCAGATCAAATTGTAGGGTCTTGTGCCCTTCATCAACATAAGTCTCTATAGCCTTCCTTTGCTCATCCAGCTTGATCTGTAGTGCAATCAGTAAAGCACTATAGTCAGCAGTTGGAGCTTGCTGAACTATGGGCTATGGAGCAATGGATTGTAGAGCTTTCTTGTAGCTCTGACTTCTTCTCTTGAATACAAAGAGTTTCTTCTTCTTAGTCCTAGCACTCTCCTCATCTTCAGAGGCAGAGGTGCTGGCAATATCAACCCTGTCCTTAGGGCTTTCTGGCCTTTCAGTCTGCACAGCATGTGCTTGCTCAGTTTCCAGCCTAATAGGCTCTTCCATAACTGTCATGTGCTCCCCCTCAGCAGCAGCACCCTTCTCTTCAGCAGCAGCAACCTTGTCCATGTCAAAATCCTCTTGATCTAAATTCAGAAAGAGGTCTTCCATTGTATATTCAGGAGGTGACTGTGCAGGAGAAGTACTGGGTTCATCAACTACTTTATCAGGAACCACTTCTAGAATAACTGATGTGTCTTGGAGAACAACATCTGGTTCTTGATTTGCTTGCTGAGTTTGCTGATGGACATCAGACAAATCAGAATCTATTACAGAAAAATCTAAAGTATTGAGGTCAGTAAGTACTTCTTGGATAATGATTGTGGCTTGCTCACTGTCCAGAGTAGAGGGTTCTTCTACTGCTGGAAGCTCCCCCTGGCTTGGATCCTTATACTTGGGGCTAGCTGGAGGCAGCTCCCCCTGGATTTCAGCTGTCTCTTGAGGAGCAGGAGACTTCTCTGCAGCCACTTCCTCTTGACTATCAGGAGTGAAAACAACTTGTTCTTCACTACCTGAACTGCTGGAGGACTCCTGTGTCACAGGAGTTATCTTCCTCTTCTTCTTTGGAGGTGAATCTTTCTTAGAAACTTGCTTCTCTGGGGTAGGTATTTCCTTAGATAGTACTCTTTCCCACCTGGAAAATATCCTCATATCCATCCTTCTCATATGGTTGATCTTGCTACCAGCAGCATTGCTCATTACCTCTGGTATTGTACCAGCCAGGTAGAGACTTAGTATTCTGCCCAGATTGGGCTTCTTCAGACTCTCCTTAATTTTCTCATACACAACCATGGACCAGTCTGTTTTTAGGTTGAAGATAATTCTGGTCATAACACTAAACATGGAGGCTGACACCCTGTCATGCCCTCCAGTCTTGCTGTGTATAACTTTCCCCACAATTTCAGACAGGAATTTTCCTTGGTTATTCATTCCTTTCCTGTTGAATACAGATCCTATCTTCATCTTAGGATCTAGACCACACCAGGTAAGTGCTTCCCTGGTCTTAGATGTAGTCACTTCCTCTTCTGCTTGAATTTTAGGTAGCTGAAGTACCTTTCTCAGAGTTTTGGGTGAAATCTTGACTTTGGTTCCATGCACTCTTGATTTGATTCTGTAACCTGAGTCATCTACAGATGCTCCAGTAAGGAATTCAAGAACTTCCTTCTTCCATATTTTGGTTGGTTCTGAAACCAAGTACTCCAATCCAGAATCGGTGACTAGGGTTACCACCGATTTGATTTCTTGATCGTCATCGTCGAACGCGCCACGAACCAGTTCATAGCCTTCATTGACGTTCTCCTCGAGCTTGGGAGCCATTAGGGTTTGTAGAATTAGTCTTTAGGAAAGAGAAATGTCGACACAGTAGTTTGGTCTCGAAACTCTGAAAGCGTGTCGACAAACAAAGACAGAATCCTATTTATACCTTTCTGGTTTGAAGACGAACAGGCGGGATGGATTACTAAAGATGTGTCGACACTGGCAATAAGTGTCGACACTGACTTATAATGTCTCGACACTCATGTGTCGACACAAGTTTAGTCAACAGATTTTATGTGTCGACACTTGGTTATGTGTCGACACCACACTACTCGACATGTAGTCGAGACGTTACTTAGAAAATTCTGAGTAAAACTTAAGTGTCGACACCTCATTGGATGTGTCGACACCAACTCGACATGTGTCGACACTAACATTCTGAAGTGTCGACACCAACTTCCTAGATGTGTCGACACCATTTTCCTGAAGTGTCGACACTTACTATTCTGTGTCGACATAGACTTGTCTATGTGTCGACACCTTTTTACTTAGCCAATTTTTAGTTCTGTAAACTTAGTCTAAGTTTATCATACCTAGTTCAATTTTGAACCTATTGAACTTAGCTTCTTCTAAGGGCTTAGTAAACATATCAGCTATCTGATTATCAGTTTTAACATATTTAAGTGCAATATCATTTCTTTCTACATGCTCCCTAAGAAAGTGATATTTAATCTCAATATGTTTTGTTCTACTATGAGATACAGGGTTGTTAGCTATTGAAATAACACTTGTAGAATCACAATAAAGTGGAGTTCTACTTACCTGAAATCCATAGTCTTCTAGCTGATGTTGAATCCACAGAAGTTGAGCACAGCAACTTCCTGCAGCTACATATTCTGACTCAACTGTGGAGATAGCCACACTGGTTTGCTTCTTACTACTCCATGAAATGAGTCTTCCACCTAGGAATTGACAGGATCCAGTAGTGCTCTTTCTATCTTCTTTGCATCCTGCAAAGTCTGCATCTGAATAGCCTGTTAGATCAAAATCTCCATTCCTAGGGTACCAGAGGCCTAGATAAGGTGTGCCCTTTAGATATCTCAAAATCCTTTTGACTGCAGTCAAATGAGACTCTTTAGGGCAGGCTTGATACCTGGCACAAACACATGTAACATACATGATGTCAGGTCTACTAGCAGTCAAGTATAAAAAGGAGCCAACTATCCCTCTATACAAGGTTTCATCTACAGGTTTCCCTGCATCATCCTTGCTAAGAGACATACTTGACCCCATAGGAGTCTTCATGGTACTGGATGAATCCATACCATACTTCCTTATGAGTTCTAGGGTGAACTTGGACTGACATATGGATAGACCACTTTCAGTCTGTTTAACTTGGAGACCCAAGAAAAACTTCAGTTCTCCCATACTACTCATCTCAAATTGACCTTGCATAAGTTTTGCAAACTTTTTGCAAAGGCTGCTTTCAGTAGACCCAAATATAATGTCATCTACATATATTTGGACTAGTATGACTTTGCCTCTAGATTCCCTAAGGAATAGAGTCTTATCTATTTTCCCCCTTGAGAACTTGTTCTCAATGAGGAAATTAGATAGGGTCTCATACCAAGCTCTAGGAGCTTGTTTTAACCCATATAATGCTTTCCTAAGTCTATAGACATAATGAGGTTAAGTTGGATCAACAAAACCTGATGGCTGCTCCACATAGACTTCTTCCTTAAGATTACCATTTAAGAATGCTGACTTGACATCCATCTGGTAAACCTTGAATCCTTGATAGGTTGCATAGGCCAAGAACATCCTTATGGCCTCCAGTCTGGCTACTGGGGCAAAGGTTTGATCAAAATCAATACCTTCTTCTTGCCTATATCCTTTTGCAACCAGTCTTGCTTTATTCTTAATGATGACCCCTTGTTCATCTAACTTATTTCTGTAGATCCACTTAGTTCCTATAACATTGTGGTCTTTAGGTTTAGGAACCAGTTCCCAAACCTTGCACCTTTTGAACTGATTAAGTTCTTCTTGCATAGCTTCAGTCCACTGTGGATCTTGTATAGCTTCTTCAAATTTCTTTGGTTCTATTTGAGACAGAAAACTTGAATATACTACAACATTCTGATTTCTGCTCCTTGTCTGAACACCTTGTCTTGGATCTCCAATAATCAGCTCTACTGGATGATCTCTTAGATGTCTGTTGGCTGGAGGCATCCTTACTTCTGGTTGTACTTCTACAGCATCTTCATCATGCTGAGTTCCTTGTACTTCTTCAGCTCCTGGTACATGTAGTTCTCCCCCTGGACATAAGCCATCTTCTTCTACTTGCTGTCTTGCAGCAGGTACATCTTCTATGGTTAGCTTGTCCATCTTCTTAGTAAGACCTATGGGGCTGCACACACTACTAGACAACTCATTGTTAATAAGTTTTGTCTCATCAAAAACTACATGCACAGACTCCTCTACAACTTGTGTAGTCAAGTTGTAGACTCTATAAGCCTTACTATTATTGCTGTACCCAACAAACACTCCCTCTTGGGACTTGGCAGCAAACTTAGTTAAGTAAGACTTCCCATTGTTAAGTATGAAGCATTTGCAACCAAAAATCCTGAAATAGGATAGGTTTGGTTTCCTGCCTTTCACAACTTCATAGGGGGTCTTATTTAACCTTTTAGTGATGGTAGCCCTATTTATCACATGGCATGCAGTGTTAACTGCTTCAGCCCAGAAATACTCAGGCAGTGATGTATCACTAAGTAGGGTTCTACCAGCCTCTATCAAGGTTCTATTCTTCCTCTCAGCAAAGCCATTTTGCTGAGGTGTTCTAGGTGAAGAGAATTCTTGAAATATCCCAAAGTCTTCACATAGTTTTGTCATGCTTTCAGATTGAAACTCAGTACCATGGTCACTTCTAATTTTGACCACAGTACTATTTAGTTCATTCTGAATTTGCTTGACAAAGCTGTAGAAGACACTAGGTGTTTCAGATTTCTGCCTTAAGAAGAACACCCAGGAAAACCTTGAGTAGTCATCAACAACTACAAAGATATAGACCTTCCTACCTAAGCTGTGAACTGGCATTGGACCAAAGAGATCCATATGCAAGAGGTATAAGCACCTCACAGCATCTTTGTTCTCAATGCTTTTAAAGGTGGATTTGGTCTGCTTGCCCTTTTGACAAGCTGAGCAAATGCCATCTTTAACACACTTAACTTAAGGACCATTCCTCACTAACTCTTTGCTAAAGAGTTTGCTAATAGTCTTGTAGTTAAGATGAGCTAGCCTCTTGTGCCACTTGACACAATGAGAGACTGTCTCATCAGCTACAAGACAAACAGGAGAACCATTGTTCTCAATCATGATGTCTAGACAGTAGACATTCCTCTTTCTATATCCTGTCAAAATGATCTCTTGATCACTTGACCTCTTGATATGACAACCATTTTTAACAAATGAGATGTCATACCCTACATCACTTAACTGACTTATACTTATAAGGTTGTGTTTCAACCCTTTAACATAAGCCACTTGAGTAATGGTAACAAGGTTTGAAGAAATGTTACCAAACCCTTTGATGATTCCTTTTTCAGAACCACCAAAGGTCACTTTAGGACCATTTTTGATTGGAATGTAGTCCTTCAGTAGTCCCCTTGTTCCAGTCATATGTCTGGAACATCCACTATCCAAGTACCATGTTGGGGTATGGCCACTTGGATTCACCTGCAAAACAAATTAATGAACCTTAGAACCCAAAGTAAACTTGGGTCCTTGGTGATTGTTAGTTTGCAACATGACATAGCTACCTACTGGCTTTCCACCAGGTAGCTTGCTACTCCCATTGGCACTTGCATTGTGCCAACAGTCCAAGGCAAAGTGGCCAACTTTGCCACAGCACCAGCATTCAAACTTGTTGTACCTTTGCTTAGGTACAGACTTGGCTGTCTTGACTACAGCAGGCTTATTGAATGTTGGGGCTTTGCCCTTGGACTTGGACTGATCCTGAACAGTCCTAGCTGGTTTAATAAAACCCAATCCAGCCTTTCCTTTATGATGAACAAATTCATCAATCAAGGGTAGCACTGATTTAGGTTTTGAAAACCTAGCAACAGCTCTCTTTCCTTCTGAAGATTGATCTCCAGTCTCTTAATTTGATCATTTTTATAGGTGATAGTTCCCATCTGAATCACAGTAATGTGTTTCAGCCTGGCTACCTCATTGAGCTTTTGATCAAATTTCTTCTCAAAATCTGTTGCAGCTGCCTTGAGATCAGCAATCTCCTTTGCCTGACTTTTGGCTAGGGTCTTGCTTTTCTTATAGGCTTGCAACAGTACTTTATATTCATCTAAAAGCTGATGAATATCTCCCTCAGATTCAGAAACACTTCCATCACTTGATGAAGATGAATCTGACTCTGAACTAGAACTGGAATCTGAACTTTGAGTTGGACTTTGTACCTGACTAGGTCCTGGCTGCTCCAGGATTTTGGTACTTTCAGTCAATGCCATCAGTCCTTGGCACTGATACTCTTCTTGTTCATAGATTGATTCCATGATCTGCATAAACTCTTCTTCTTCTTCAGCAAATAGCCCTATGTAGGCTTCAGCATCTGTCTCAGTGTTTGAAGAAGAAATGTCTGAAAGAGTCTTCTCATTCTTTGCAACAAAGGACTTTTCCTTCTTTCCTTTGAAGTGAGTCTTCTTTTTGTCACTGGATTCTTTTCTTCTCTCAGGATAATCTGCAATAACATGACCCTATCTATTGCAGCAGTAACACACTATCTTAGACCCAGTTGCCTTGCTAGTCTTTGTCTTTTTCTTGTCCTTCTTTGAAGGCTTCTTCTCCTGATACTGGACTTCTTTCCCTTTGGAAAATGAAGGTCTGGACCTCCACTGTTTCTTCTTCAGGAATTTCTAAAAATGTCTGGTGAATGCAGCAAAGTCTTCATCACTTTCACTGCTTGTAGACTTTGTGCTAACAGACTCATCAGATTCTGATTCAACTACCTCTGGAGGAGGAGTTGATGACTTAGTCCTGCCCTTTCTAGGTACTTCTGACTTGAAGGCAACAGTCCTTTCCCTGTGCTCAGTCCTTGTTGATTTTTCTTCCTCTTTTCTCACTGACAGCTGCATCTCATAAGACAACAACTTGCCAAACAGTGTGGGAGGAGGAATTTCTCCCAACTTTGACATTTCTCTGATGGCACAGATCTTGGTGTCCCAATCTTTGGTTAGGGACCTTAAGAACTTATCATTCAATTCATAGTTAGTGAACTCTCTTCCATAGGACATGAGTTCATTAACAATTCTATAGAACTTCTTGTAGCATTCAGTGATGCTATCTCCTCTTCCTTGCCTAAAGCTCTCATACTCTTGATTAAGCAAGGACTTCCTATCTTGCCTAACTTCTTCAGAACCTTCCATATAGACAATGAGAGTATCCCACATCTCTTTTGCTGTTTTACAGTGAATTAAGTTCTGAAAAGTGGCATCATCAATGGCACTTACTATAATGTTTTGTGCCCTCTTGTTCATAGTGGCTAGGACAATTTCATCCTTAGTCATCTCAGAGAAATCCTTTGGAGTTCTCTGTGTAGCATCCAAAACTGAAACCTTCATGGGCACATATGGCCCCTCTTTGACTGTGATGTAGATTCTAGGGTCAGAGGCCTCCATAAATAGCCTAACCCTTTCTTTCCAGATCCCAAAGATCTCTTTTCTGCATATGGGCAGTTTCATTGAACCCAATTCCTTGTGATTCTCTGAAGAACCCATGTTCTTGATTTTCTTGAAACTGTGTTCTGACTTACACTGAATCTGCCAAACTGGATCTCCTCAGACAATTAGTCCTTTTTGAGGAACCTCCCTCTGATACCACTTGAAAGATATGGTACCTAAACACCTAGAGGGGGGGGGGGGTGAATAGGTGACCTAAACCTTTTTGAAACTTTGTTGGCAGCAAAACAGTTATCTCACAGATTTCTACAGCTAACAGCAATAACAAAATATAAACTGCAAATCCACAGCACAGCACAGCACAGCACAGCAGACACACAAATTTATAGTGGTTCCCCAATCTTTGGGTACATCCACTTTCCCCCTTCGCCTATCTAGCAGTGTACTAGATTCGGCCAAACTTCTCCACTATCTCAGAACCCAACTAGGTTCCTACACCTCAGGCCCAAAGCCTTACACTCAGCCACCAAGGCCTACACTCAGCCACCCAGGCCTACACTCAGCCAATCAAGGCCTACACTCAGAGTTCTTCAACTCCTACACTCAGGCAACCAAGCCCTACCCTCAGCCTTTATAATATAGGCTTACAATTCACTCAGATCCAATGGATCCTACAAGTTAAAATTGAATTACAATAACTAACTCTACAACTCAGAAAATAAGAGAGGAGTTGAGAGTTTCTTGAAGAGTTCTTGGAAGAACTCAGCTAGATCCAAACTGACTTAGCTTCCTTCAAAGCTTCTTGAGTAGAACTGAATTAGTCTGAATCCTCTGCAGTTGATCATTGACCTCTGCTTCTTAAGATCCAGATGATTCTGAATCCTTCTTCTCAGCCTTAGTTCCAAAGACTGATTTCTTGATTGGAGCTCTCTCTCTCCAACTTCTTAGATCTGCAGTTGGACTGCCAGATCTTCTTGTGTTGATACTCTGTGTACCACTTATCTGATTACTTGAATAATCTGATCAATTACTTCAAATAGCTTCAACAACTTTTTATTAACACCTCATTCAACAACCTTTCTGTAAACAGTCTGTGCCTATTTATAGGCCTTCTTCATGGTAACCGGCTGGTCCGGTTCATAACAGACTTCTGACTTCCCTGACAGTTGTTGTAGACCGGCTGGATCGGCAGCTGTCATGTCATCCAGTCAATTCTTGAAATTATCTAACTGTCAGATAGTGTCGAGACTTTCTGTTCTTAAGTGTCGACACTTATAGACCAAGTGTCGACACATGTTGTGTAAGTGTCGACACAAGTCTACAAGATGTCGACACAACTCCTTGTATGTCTCGACACAGATTCTTCTTCAAGTGTCGACACTGAAATTAAGTGTCGACACAAGTACTTGATCTTCTGTAACTTGTTGAATTCTTCTAAGTGTCGACACATCTCCTTTGTGTTGACACATCTTCATGTGTTGAAACTGTCAAGTGTCGACACTGCTTCTTGGTGTCGACACAAGTCTTCAATTTTGTTTCTTCAGCTGAGTGTCGACACATTCCCTTAGTGTCGACACTTGTACTTAGAATATTTTGTAAACTTTTCTGTTCTTTGCTAAGTGTCGACACAGCTCCTTGTGTCGACACTTTCTTCAAGTGTAGAGTCTTCAACTAAGTGTCGACACATTGTGCTGGGTGTCGACACTGCTTCAAGTGTTGACTCTTCTGGTTGTGTGTCGACACATTGTGCTGAGTGTCGACACATACTTCAAGTGTTGACTCCTTTGAGTGTGTGTCGACACATTGTGCTGAGTGTCGACATATTCTTCATATGTTGACTCTGCTGATTGAGTGTCGACACATTGTGTTGAGTGTCGACACTTGTCCTTAGTCTCTGCAGAATTTTGCTGAGTGTCGACACAACTCCAAGTGTCGACACTTTCTGATGTAGACTCAGCTCTTCTAGGTGTCGACACTTCTGCTAAGTGTCGACACAGCTTTTCTGCATTCTTCTTCACTGAGTGTCGACACAGCTCCAAGTGTCGACACTATCTGTCTGGTGTCGACTCTTCTTCTCAGGTGTCGACACAATTACTCCAAGTGTCGACACTGCTTGTCTGGGTGTCGACACAAGCTTTCTCAAGTGTCGACACTTTCCCTCTGGGTGTCGACACATGGACTTAGAAACTTTTAGCTTCAGTCCAGTGAATACCTAACCTGCACAAGTAACTCAAACAAACATCAAATACATTATGATGTATATCATTGAGTTAGGTGAGGCTTCTTCAAATCAGGTACATTTGACCAATGTACCCAACAAATACTCTTTCCCTTAGGGAATTCCTTTCTAGATGCTTTATCCATTCCTCAGAAGGATATACACTATCAATATTTTTTAAAATTTGTCCATGGCTTACCCAAGCATTGATAACGATGGATTCAGAGCCATCACTTAGCTATTCATAGTCTGGATCATCTTTGTTCTCAGCTCTCCTCCTTGACATGAACTCTTCAGCCATTTGAGTTCCTTCCCTCTTTCTTCTAGCAGCAAGCTGTGCATCCTGTGCAATTCTAGCTTGTGCTGGGAAGTCTAGGTTCTCTGGCCTCTTTCTGTCAAGGAGGGGCAGCTGTAGTGCCACCATGGTGCCTTGAATTACATTGAAGGCTTGATCTTCAATGAGTTCTGTTGCCTTAGCATGGATACTCTCCCCCTTTCTACCTTCTTCAGAGATGGTCTTTTGCAGTAAGGTGGTGTTGACTTCATTCTTGCTTGATATAGAATTGAATATTCTTTCATGGTCAGCAAGCTGCTCATCTTTCAGAAGTATTGCCTCCTTCATAGATTGGAAGGCAACATTGGTGATATGCTGATTCACATGATATGTTGCACCCTTGATTACCTCATCAGTTTTACTTACATAATTCTTGACATATCCTTATGTCAGCTGTAGAGAGTTTTTGTCTTGTGTCCAGGGATTGCATGAGGGTAGTCAGTTTGATGCCAGCAGTTCCAGCCCTATCAAACCAGGTGGTGACCTGTTTGTTTAAGTGAGAGATTTCTTTTTTATTTTCATTGACTTTGGTTGTCAAGTCATCCCTTAGTTTTGCAACTGATTGATCAATATACTCCTTGAGGGTTGTGGTCAGAGCATCCATGAGTGCTTTGATTTAATTTAGAAATTCTTCATTGGAGATGGGGGTAGATGAAGTATTGGTCATAGGAGGAGGCACAATATTATGAGCAGGGATCTGAGAAGGCTCCCCCTCAACTATAACACCTATAGTAGGAAGCATTTCCTTATCTAAAGTTGTATTAACACTACTAATTAACAGAGTGTGGGTATTACCTGTAGTGGATATAGACTCAACTATTCTGTTGACAACTTGATCCAAGTTTGTCAGATCCATCTAATTATGCTCCCCCTCAGACTGAGCATCCTTCTATGAGCTTGATCTATCAAGATAAGTATCTAAAGCTTCAAGAGGCTCGTGGTTATCTTTTGTCATATCTGCCTCATCCTCTGCATCAACTTCTTCCTCATTGCCAATCTTTGACATTTGTCCTGACCTAGGGCTGGCATGGATTTTATCAACATGCACTACAGTGTCCTGGAGTTGAATGTTTGCAGAGGATTAAGTGAGTGATAAGTCAACCTGCAGACCAATGTCAGTTGGAGAGGATGATGCAAGCTCAGGTTCAGGGCTGGAGGTTCTTTCTTCCTCAGTAGGTTTCTTCCTTGTGCCCTTAGAGGAGTCCTTTAGTTTTTGAAGGTTGGCTCATTGGTAGGACCCTAGTGAATCTGTCCAGAGTCTTTAAGTCCATTCTCTTTAGGTAGTGAATCTTCACCCCATGTTCATGTTTGAAGGTACCAGGATAGGTGTTCACTAGATATAAGGAAAAAATTCTGCCCATTTTGGAGAGGTTATGCAGTCTACTAATCTCTGATAGATGAGAGAAGACCATGAGGTCTTTCTATTCTTGATAATTCTAGTCATGACATCAAGCATGGACTTGGAGATAGTGTCATGTGATCTAGGTTTGCAGATAAGGGCTTTCCCTACAATATCTGCTAGCAATTTACCTCTCTGATTGAAGAATTTTATTTTAAGAGACCCAGATTTGTCCTCATTGTATCCACACAATCTGAGGGCACTGTCTTTGTCCGAGATGGCAAGCTCTTCTTCCTCGCTAGGGTTTACGGAGGGTATATGAAGGGCTTTTTCTAGTCTCTTAGGGTTTACCTTTATTTTGATATCTTCAATCTTAGATTTAAGAGAGTTCTGAGAGGAAGATACTTTAATGTTTGAGAAGAATTCAACTAACTCTGTCTTATGAATGGTGGAGGGTTTGGATAGGGCATACTCCAGGCCTGTGATTTCATTCATCTTTATTAATGCTTTAGCTCAGTGACTCTCCAATCAGCTATCTCAGGAACAAGGCCATACACTCAGGCTGGGAGGACAGCCCTACTTCAGATCCATACTTGGATCCTACCTCAGAGAGCAGCACTCTCCTACCTCAGGCAATTAAGCCCTATAGGTCAGATCCACACTTGGATCCTACCTCAGTACCCCAACAGGGCACCTACCTCAGTGACTAACTAGTCACCTACCTCAGGCACAAAGTGCCCTGCACTCAGATTCAGATAAACTAAATCCTACAAGAAAAGGATACAAAATAGATTAAGAAAAATAAACAACTGACTGAGAGATAAATCCCTAAGCCAACCTTGCTGGACTGAGCAGATTTCAGTCCAGCACACTTGTTGTAAAAGGAAGTAGTCCTCTTCTACAGCTATCTCTTTTTTGCTGCACAGAAGACCAGCAACCAACTTGATGAATGGAAGAATCAGCTTTCCTATTCTTGGAAGAACTATCTTGTTGAGCTTGAAGAGCTCAGCTAACTTCCTTTGCCTTGGCGGCTTTCCCTGCTGGACTTTAGCTTTCAAGCTTGGTGGAGAAGATGATGTCCAACCACCTTTTTTGTATTTTCTTTATTCAGATCAATCTCTTTTCGTTTGTTGTTCGTTGTTGGTTGCCCTTATCCCTTTGCATTTTCCTTTTTATATCCGTTGATTTGAATCAAAGGCACACTTGTATGTGGGCCCCAGCTAAGGTTTGGTGAGCCCCACCTTCTTTAAAAAAGGACAAGGCAGCTTTCAGCGCCACTGTAGCTTTCCCGCAATGGCTACATGTGAGTTGACTTTGATGACGTCAGCAAAGGTCATCACCATCTGGACTTAGAAAATATTCCAGAAATCAATGAAGCGTTGGGTGATGTTAAGTCACTCAACGCCATCTGTCTTAGCTTTCAATGCTTTTGGACTTGTGAATTTCTCTGAATTTGTCTCAACGGTTCTGTCTCATCGGTTTCAGCGGTTTCTTATTAATAGCTGTGATAGGCCTTTATCTCAATGCTTTCTTCTTATTAGCTGAGACAAGTCTCTGTCACAGCGGTCTTTGCTTCTCATCTGAGGTTATATTCTGTGTCAGCGGATTTTCTCTTAACTATCTCAGCGCTTCCTTCTTCATTAGAAGCATTGAGTGAACCTGCTTCACTCAACGCTTCTGGACTTAGAGAAATTCAGTCAGTTTTATCTCAGCTGTCTCAGCGCTCTCAATGCCTTCTTCTCAGCTGTCTCAGCGGTCTCAACACTTTTTTGCCTTAGTCGGTTTCTCTGGCTTTAGCTGTGTTCGATGATCTGTGGGCTGAGCTCGACGAACTCTGATCTTCTCAGTGGTCTCTGCGCTTTTTGTCTTAGTTGATTTTTCTGGCTTTAACTTAACAAGTGTAGAGCTGAGTTTGACGATTTGTAAGATGTGCTCGACGAACTTCAAGCTAAGCTTGATGAAATTTGAAACCTGAGCTCTTGTGCTTATCCCACAGAATGTTGAGCTGAGCTCGACGACCAGCAAGCTGAGCTCGATAAACTTCGAGCTGAGCTCAATAAAATTTGAGTTTTACTACCAAACTCATTTTCTTCACCTGTCCAATCATGGACTACCTGCATGTATGAACTAAATCACACATCAAATACATTATGCTCCTTAGCATGATTGGTGATGCCCCTTCAAATCCTGAGGAACATTGTAGGACACAATTCCCAACAACTCCTGCTAGGGTAGTTGTCACCTGCTCTTATTCATCCTCCTCCCCGCACGGTGCCTAGGAGTCGCGGGGGTAAGGCGATGATGATAGTGGCTTATTCTTTTGACTAATGGTCGGTGGACCACATCATTTTAGGAATTCGAGGTGATGCACCAGTCGCAGGAGGATGGCAGGATTTGAGGAGTTGTTGCTGCGCACTATTGCTACTACTTGGCGATAGGTCGAGGACGATTTTCAGTTTGATTCTGCAAGATGTGTGAGTTGTGAGAGAGAGATTATTTGTATTAGACATGTACCGGGCTTAAGCCCATTTTTCTACTCTCTTTCATACTTTGTACTCATTGTGGACTAATGCTCTTATATATATATTGATAGTGAGATGTGATCTGTGGACTTGTATTACTTACTCTCTCTTTTATCATCCTACTGTGATGTGATCGTTTTAGCTGGTAGATCAGGGTTGTGCAGTAGCTTCTAACTTGGTAGTTGGAGTCACCGTAAGACGGCGGTTCTGGGCGTAAGACCCGATGGTGAAAGGAAAAAAGGGGGTCATACACTCTTCAAGCCCTTATACGAGGTAATGAAAAATAGCAAGCCACTGAAAATCTATGATGGCCCGCTCTATGGAATTTCAGGGGAAAAGAAAAAGGTCGAGGGGAGCGTTGACCTAGCCATCATCCTATGCGGGATAGCTCGGTAGGAATCCCTCTTGGTCATTGATGCTCCAGTAACTACAACGTAATCTTCAGGAGGCCCGTCTTGGACGATTTCTAATCCATTTTATTCACCTATAAATAGGTCTTCAAGTTCCCATTAGGAGGAAAACAATTCAGGGTCATGAGTGACCCAAGAATGGCCCGAGAGTGCTACATTCGGTCAGTTAGCACGATGGAGAAGTATGTACCACCTCGAGTCGGTGACCTCTAGCCTATCGATGCGGTAGAAGAATACATCACAATTCCTGTAAAAGATGTTCAATCTACAGGTGTGGTGGAAGAATATGTCCCCCTTCAGGTAGAAGACACTTGCCTTGCGCATGTAATGGGAGAATATGCCCCACCTACGGTTGAGGATGACAGACAAATCAATCTATTCTTTTAGACCCCAGTAACACAAGCAGAGATAGTTACAGTGTCATCTTCCCCTTTTGTTCCTCTTTTTCCCTTGCTATCGTCACAAGAACTTTTGCATGTGTGCTTACTTCGAAAGTCTAACATATGCATAAGTGTTCGGGACATGCATGATCTTTACTCGCCAGAGGGGCCAGAACCTTTGAGAAAAAATAAAAGCAAATATCGTATTGACATCTATATGTGGTTATCGATGCTTGCTTGAACTCCTTCAGAAGTATCCAAACATCTTGAACCTGAGCCTTCGGGCCTCCGACCCTCTTGTCGATATGAGTCACTTCCCCCACCATAAGATCGAGATAATTGTCTTCGTTGGAGATACTCTTGGGCGACATATGTGGCAGGTCCGGATGTGTTGGCCAATCACGCATTGATCGAGGCATTGTTATTATTATTGCTTCCTTTCCGAGGACAAGCTCTGAGCAACATGTGTTTTATTCCCCTTCGACGTCATTCGACATTGTTTGCTGACGAGAACCCTGTAGATGCCCTATTCTTGACTGGAATCCTTAACCTCTGACAGTTGGATCCCCCCTGGAGTAGTGGACCACTGCTCAAGAGGAGCAAAATAGGTCCCTCACATCTCCTGAGGAAAGTGTTCTCTCGAATATTCACTACACTTCGCCAATATCTCCTTGGTAAGCATTCACTCGGCAAATCGCAACGCTCCCGCACGAGAGTCCGCAGCAGCCGGCTAAGGGTTACATGGTGAAAGGTCGTTCACTCCTGACTGGGCGTTCGGTCCTAAAACCATACGGATCTTCTAATCTTAATACGCGGGCACTCAACCGAGGCTGCTTAGGTTCTTCTAATCTTAATAGGCGGGCAATCAACCGAGGTCACCTGGGCTCTTCTAATCTTAATAGGCAGGCACTCAACTGAGGCAGCCTAGGTTTTTCTAATCTTAATAGGTGGACACTCAATAAAGATCGCTTGGGTTCTTCTAATCTTAATAGGAGGACAATCAACTAAGCACACATGTGCATTCTAATCTTTATAGGCAGGTATTTGATTGAGATCGTCTGGCCTTTTCAATCTTAATGAGCGAGCACTCAAAACATGGTCACCCAAGATCTCAAAAAGCATGCAAGTGTTCATAGCAAAATTGCCTAAGTTCTCTAGTCTTAATAAACGGGTGCCCAGAGTATTAGGTTTTACTATTAACAAGCACTATCTGTTAGAATAAAACTGGTGCAATAACAACCAAGTATAAATGTTCTTGTATAATAGCATAGTATTTTTAGTGCTCATTGCGGAAATAAAGGTACAAAGGAGTGCGACGACGAATACTAGACATGAATGTTCGCTTAGATCATGGTTAATGTTGAGGGGAATTCTCCCACGAGCTTGGAGGTTTGGTGTCCACGTGGCCAGGGAAGAGCGTCTCGTAATCCACATTGGCATACTTCGGTTTCAAAGCATCGTTCTCCTTCAGGAGACAGATCATCATCTCCGCTGAATGCCTCGACTAGGATGCCCCAACTCCCGTCGGAACCTCGGCACCTCCATCGAGCTCTTCTTCTGAAAAAACACGTGTCCTGTAGGGGGATGAGTCTTTCCGCACATGTAAGGGAAAGTAATTTTCATTATTAGTCTTTACCTTCAGCTTCTCTCACAGGCAGAAATTAGCTGCCAAAACATCACCGAGAAGGCTCCAGACCGCACTGTTGTGCGAAAGAGCTCACAAGTTTGTCATGACAACCCTCAAAGATAAGTCCATCACAGGAATAGTCTTTATTTCCCGGTGCTCGACCAATCTAACGGTTGCTCCTGCGATCGCCAAGGCATGGCGTTGAACCCGTGTGGTTTCCCTCCAAGAAGGAAGTCGGGTGGTAATATTAACGAACTCGGAACCCCATATTACATGCAAAATGATTTTACTCAAAAGGTGGACTCAGCTCCAAAGGAGGGACACCAAATGTACTGGCAATCGTCCCTTGGGGTGGGCGAGCTGCTCCTGGCGGCCTGCACAGATATTCACATTTTTTTTTAAAACACTTAACTCTCTTTTTTAGGCACGCATTCTACCTTCCTAACCCGACATACATAGTACCGTGTGTCCAAGCACGCCTTTCCCGAGCAGCGGGAGATCCACAACGTGGCATTAGAAAGGGTGTGGGGATAAAATACCTCCTCTGCGCGAAGGGCAGGCATGGGGCTGAATTCGTCCATGTCGCCTTTGAATATGACGAAGCGTGATTGACAACGCATGGGCATGCACGTCACATGCAAGATCCACATTTTGTCAGATATAAAGTGTAGCTGAACGCACTTGAGTGCTCGCATACATAATAGGGAACAAAATACCTCTAAGGAGAAAGATATCCACTATAACCTCAGGTATGTTACAAAGGAAATTATGACCGCAACATAGTTCAACGATAGTTGGATAGGAACAATTCTGAAGTTGTCCATTATCTCTTCCATCTCGGGAAAGGTGGGGAGGATCCGTCCCTCCTCAAAATGATCGAGTGGAATCACGAGTTCAGTAGCGAATACCGAGTCCATCCTCTCGTACCTCTTCGGAGCGCGTGCGGATTGTTAAATTTTCTCAGCGTGGTCAGCAAGATAGCCCAAACACCAAATTAATATCTTCGGAACTACCCAGTTCGCACGCTGAACCTGCGGAAAACCCAAGGACTAGAGGTTGCACCCAACAAAACAATGGAAGCACAAGAAGGTCTTATTATGCATTCACTTCTTTACAATCCGAGGTATACATAGCGAGACATGATTTCGCTAGTATTACAGCTGTAAACAGAAAGAACCAAAAACCAAGCCGGGCGGACAGCACCGGAGTCCGCCGAGACCGCGAGGTCGCCGAGACCGCCGAGACCGCTGAGCTTGCCCAAGCTATGCTGCAATCCGCCGAATACCACGGAGTCCGCCGAGACCGCGAGGCCGCGCGGACAGACCGTTATTCGCCTCCTGCTGAACCCGAACTAAGGAACTCCCCTACCCGCCTGAAGCTGGCGGACAGGTTATTGAAGCTAGCAAAGTTGAAACAGAACTGACAAGCCGCAGAGCGACCTCCTGCTGAGTCCGCAGAGACCGCACACTTCCAAGCACTTGACCGAAGTCACAGCCAAACTCCTGGCTCCTTGAAGTTATCCGCGCGACCTGCACACAGCAAACCGTCAGCCTGAAACAATCCGCGCGGACTGGCAAACACAGACCGCAGCACTTTGCACACCCCAACTTACTGTTCACTCAAGTTACTTAGGTTACTGTAGATGTGCCAGGGGGGTCCTATTTATAGGCAAGGTGAGGAGTGTGGTCACCGCCCAAGAGATAGCGACATCACCCTCAGTCCGCGCGAATACAACCACCGTCCGCGAGTCCGCATGGACTTAGCCGGATACCAAGGAAACCGCCAGGAGCACGGCAACCGTTGACGAACCCTCTCCAGTCCGCCCAAGCTAAGCGGACAAGGCATCAGCCCGCAAAACTCCAACCACTGCAGGACAGCAACCCCCTTCAATGGCTGTCCGCACCAACCCGAGGCAGTCCGCAAGACCCACACCTCAATCCGCCACAAGTCCATGACCAAAGGCAAACAGGAACAGTCCGCCCGGTCACAGCGGACTTGGCGGATACGGCGGACACTATGAACTTGGCACAATGTGTGACCAAGTCCAAAACCATCAAGGGCCAGTGCGAGCATGGCGGACACAAAGTCCCGTCCGCCAAACACCCTAGCACAGACCGCAACCAGTCCGCGAGCTCCTCGCACTTGTCCAACGCAGCAGCTTCCTCCCGGACTCCAAACACCAGGCCGCCAACAGGTCTCCACAGCAAATCGCCTGCTGTAACACCAGAGCTCGACAAGGCCTCAGCCAAGCTCTAAGCTTAGTCCGCAACAGCCAATACCGCGGACACATCAGTCCAAAAGCTTCCCGCGGACAAGAGCCAACCTGCCTTTCAGCACAAGCTTGCACCCGCGACCACTGAGCAAAGCACCAGTCCGCAAGCCTCTCTATCCGCAGATACCAGGCCGCACCAAACCGCGGACTCCATGCAACAACCCGCTCAGAACACAACCGGCTTCCACCAGACTTCTCACCAGGCCGCAAACCTCAGTCCGCCCAGTCCGCCCAGTCCGCCAAGGCTGTCCGCCACAGGCCGCGCGGCCTGTCCCGTCACCCACTTCCACTTCACAAATTTCAACACTCCCCCTTGAAGTGAGAAGTGGTGACCAAGCCCAGCAAGCTGCGCAAGCGTTCAAAAGGCCCCTTCGACAGTGGCTTCGTGAAGATGTCAGCAAGATTATCTTCACTCCGAACATGCCCGACCAGCAGAGACCCCTCCAACACCTTCTCCCTGATGAAGTGGTGACCAATCTCTATATGCTTGGTCCTGGCGTGACACACTAGATTGTTTACCAGTTTGAGAGCACTCTCATTGTCACCCCGGAGTAAAGTAGGCCCTTGCACTTCTTCATGAACATCCATTATAAGCCTCCTCAACCAAACGGCTTCCCGAGCAGCCAAGGCCGAAGCCTTATACTCCGCCTCCGTGGTTGAAACCGACACTGAGTCCTGCTTCTTGCTAAACCACGAGATGCTAGCTGAACCGCAAGTGAACACATAACCTGAAGTAGACCTTCGATCATCTGAATCACCGCCATAGTCAGCATCCGTGTACCGAGCAACGCAACCTCCGCGTCCCTTCTATAGAGGAGTCCCATGTCAGAAGAAGCCTTGACATACTTCAGAATTCCCTTCGCCGCCACTAGATGAGATTGCCTTGGTTCAGCCATATACCGACTTACTCGGCCAACAGCATAAGCGATATCCGGCCTTGTAATCGTCAGGTAAATCAAGCTCCCAACAAGAGCCCTGAACACCAAGGGATCAAGAAGAACCCTTCCCTCATCCCGTCGAAGCTTCAGCCTAGATTCCAGTGGAGTAGAGCACTTCTTCCCTTCGCCCATGCCAAACCGCTTCACAATGCGATCAGCATACCCTTTCTGGCTAATGAGAACCCCGCACTCCTTCCTCTCCACTTCCAGACCAAGAAAGTGATGCAACTCTCCCAAGTCTTTCATTTCGAAGCGTATAGCAAGCTCAGCCCTGAGCCTTGCTACTTCCTCCTCCGAATTCCCTGTGATGATCATATCATCCACATACAGCAGGACCAAGACTCTTAGCTCTCCCTTCTTCTTGACGAACAAGCTTGAATCCGAGTTGGAAGCCAGGTATCCACAGAATTGCAAGTACTCTGCAATCTTCCCATACCACGCTCGAGGAGCTTGCTTCAACCCATAGAGAGCCTTCCTGAGTTTGTAGACATAGTCCGGATGCTTCTCAGAGACAAAACCAAGCGGCTGATGCATGAAGATGTCCTTGTCAATCTCTCCGTAAAGAAAGGCATTCTTCACATCGAGTTGCCACAACCTCCATCCCTTGCTAGCAGCCAAGGCGATCACCACTTTTACAGAAGTCATCTTCGCAACTGGACTGAATGTCTCCTCATAGTCTTCTCCATAATGCTGTGAGAATCCTCTTGCGACCAGGCGAGCCTTGAACCGATCAATGCTCCCATCAGCCTTCTTCTTCAACTTATACACCCACTTACAAGTAACCGGAGTAACGCCATCAACCTTGGGCACAAGGTCCCAGGTTTCATTTTTCTTCAGAGCATCAATCTCTTCCTTCGTGGCATCATCCCACTCCTTCACTCCAGTGGCCTCGTTGAAGTTTGCAGGCTCTCGCTCATCCAGAGGACCTGCAAAGAAGCAGGAGACAAAGCTCACTGCATTCCCATCACAGTACCGAGCCGGTGGCTTAACCACCCTCTTCGATCTCCGAAGATACGGCTCCTTGCTCACGGCTTCCGTTGCTTCTTCAGGCTCCACTCCTACCTGAGGCAAGCATTGAGCAGTGCTCCCCCTGCTTCCTGAGCCAGAAGGCTCAGCCTCGGAGTTCGAAGCAACAGGAGCTGCTGGTGAAACAGCAAGCTCCTCTTCCAAGCCTTCAGCAGCCTCCACCGGTGCTTCATCATCCTTACTACTTCCGGTTAGCTCCACCGAGCCACCTCCATATGACGTCAGCTCGTCAAAGACAACGTCTATTGACACCACGAACTTCTTCGTCACAGGGTCCATGCACTTCCATCCCTTCTTCCGCTCATCATAGCCAACAAAGACAAGTTTCCTTGCCTTCGCATCCAGCTTTGTCCGTGAAGCATCCGGGACATGCACGTAGCAAGTTGAACCGAACACCCTAAGGTGTTCAACACTCGGCTTCTCCTTCAGCAACAGCTCAACAGGAGTCTTCATGTTGATAGGGCTGAGTGGCATCCAATTGATAACATATGCAGCACAAGACATTCCCTCCGCCCAAAAGGACCTTGGGATATCTTTCGCATGCAGCCAGCATTTGCAGGTTTCCGTCAAATGACGGATCTTCCGCTCCGCTACCCCATTTTGTTGTGGAGTGTGAGCACAAGTAAGCTCCCGTTGGATCCCGTGCTTCCTGCAGAAGTTAGAAAACTCGGAAGAGACAAACTCCCCCCCCCCCACCGTTATCAGTTCTAAACTTCTTAATCCGCAAGCCAAGCCGGCCTTCTACCAACTCCTTGAACTCCACGAACAAATGGAAGGCTTCCGACTTCTCCTTTAAGAAGTACACCCAAGTATACCTTGAGTAGTCATCAACCAAGACAAGCATGTATTTGCTTCCACCAAGGCTGGCAGTAACAATCGGTCCCATCAGGTCGCCATGAATACACTCCAATGGTTTCTTGCTCCTTGTTTGAGATTTATCAAACGGAAGGCGATGTGCCTTACCGTATTGACAGCCCGCACAAACATGCCCATCACCAAAGGAGGACAACATCGGCAACCCCCTCACCAGACTTATACTAGCCATTGCCTTCAGCTTGTCCATGCCAACATGCCCCAGCCTCTCATGCCAGATAGCCGCACTATCATTGGCTCTCATCCTATCAACATAGGCACTGGTGGAAAGAACAAACAAGTTCTTCACCCTCCTCCCAACATGAGCAACATCAGCCTTCACCGCTGATACGTTGCGAAGGAACCTCACGTCTGTTGGCCCAAACAGAACGTGATACCCAGCGTCCACCGCGTTGGTCACCGAGAAGAGGTTCTTTTTCATGCCCGGCACGTGATACACACTCCTTAACGTGAGTGGCCCCTGATTACTACCCAAAGACATGACCCCCTCCTTCTCTACTGCATAAACAGTATTATCAGCAGTGATAATAGCTTCATTACCTGAGTAAGTCTGCATGGAGGTGAACTTCGACTTGTCTCCGGTGAGGTGATGACCACACCCGGAGTCGATGATCCACTCGCTGTTGAAGTCCTCAGCAGATAAGGCCCGGACACAAGTGCCCGTCATGAAGGCTCCTCCCCATTCTGCTTCTTCACTTCGCGAGCAAGCTTCCTCCTTTCCCGCAGCATGCCCAGGCTGCAGTTTGACCTTGCAGTCCCGCTTGAAGTGCCCTTGCTGATGACACCGGTAGCACTTCAAGTTCTTCTTCCAGTCCTTAGGAGCATTGCTCCTCTCCGGCGGATACGAAGATGAAGTCTCCTTCTCAACAGCGGCCTGCACCTTCTTCTTCTTCTTCCCTTCCCATCCCTTCTTCTTGCCTGAGAAGAGAGCCTCGCTGCCTTCCTGATTCAGATTCACTCCAGCCATCTGCCTTGCTAAGCTCTCCTGCGAGGCAAGCAGATTCTCCAGCTCCAGCAGCGACGGCTGAGTAGCCCACCCTTGAACAGATGTAACAAAGGCCACATACTCCTTCCGCAAGCCGCGGATAATGTGCCTTTTCATCTTTGCCTCAGAGATAGGCTCATCAGGATCCAGTGCCGACAGCTCAGCACACAAGCTCTTCATCTTTAAGAAGTACTTGGAGATGGAAAGGTCTCCCTGAGTTGCCCTGGCCAACTCATTCTCCAGGAACTGCAGCCGCGCCACATTCTTCCTATTGAACAACTCATCAATGGTTGTCCAAATATCAGCAGCCGACTCACACCCAATGATGTGATCAAACAGTTCCGGAGAGACAGCTCTCTTCAGAATGAACTCCGCCTTAGCATTAGTTCTTCTCCAGAGCCTCACCTGCTCAGCAGTACCAAAAGCAGCAGTAACTTCCTGTCTGTCGTCTCCACTGACGACCTCCCACAGCTCCTCGCCTAGAAGATAACTCTTCATGCACGACTTCCACTTCTTGTAGTTAGTCGGCGTTAAGAGTTCAATGCCCAGACCTCTTGCCAAGCTTCCTTCCATTGCAACCACCTGTTGGTATCCTTCAGCAGCTCCGAGCAACAACACAGGTTGATCACCACTCAATCACTGAGTAACAACACTGGCTGACCTCCGCTCACGCAACTGAACCAGCAACCTCAGAAACCTGGCTCTGATACCATGTTAAATTTTCTCAGCGTGGTCAGCAAGATAGCCCAAACACCAAATTAATATCTTCGGAACTACCCAGTTCGCACGCTGAACCTGCGGAAAACCCAAGGACTAGAGGTTGCACCCAACAAAACAATGGAAGCACAAGAAGCTCTTATTATGCATTCACTTCTTTACAATCCGAGGTATACATAGCGAGACATGATTTCGCTAGTATTACAGCTGTAAACAGAAAGAACCAAAAACCAAGCCGGGCGGACAGCACCGGAGTCCGCCGAGACCGCGAGGTCGCCGAGACCGCCGAGACAGCTGAGCTTGCCCAAGCTATGCTGCAATCCGCCGAATACCACGGAGTCCGCCGAGACCGCGAGGCCGCGCGGACAGACCGTTATTCGCCTCCTGCTGAACCCGAACTAAGGAACTCCCCTACCCGCCTGAAGCTGGCGGACAGGTTATTGAAGCTAGCAAAGTTGAAACAGAACTGACAAGCCGCAGAGCGACCTCCTGCTGAGTCCGCAGAGACCGCACACTTCCAAGCACTTGACCGAAGTCACAGCCAAACTCCTGGCTCCTTGAAGTTATCCGCGCGACCTGCACACAGCAAACCGTCAGCCTGAAACAATCCGCGCGGACTGGCAAACACAGACCGCAGCACTTTGCACACCCCAACTTACTGTTCACTCAAGTTACTTAGGTTACTGTAGATGTGCCAGGGGGTCCTATTTATAGGCAAGGTGAGGAGTGTGGTCACCGCCCAAGAGATAACGACACCACCCTCAGTCCGCGCGAATACAACCACCGTCCGCTGAGTCCGCATGGACTTAGCCGGATACCAAGGAAACCGCCAGGACAGCAAAGCTCCAACCACTGCAGGACAGCAACCCCCTTCAATGGCTGTCCGCACCAACCCGAGGCAGTCCGCAAGACCCACACCTCAATCCGCCACAAGTCCACGACCAAAGGCAAACAGGAACAGTCCGCCCGGTCACAGCGGACTTGGCGGATACGGCGGACACTATGAACTTGGCACAATGTGTGACCAAGTCCAAAACCATCAAGGGCCAGTGCGAGCATGGCGGACACAAAGTCCCGTCCGCCAAACACCCTAGCACAGACCGCAACCAGTCCGCGAGCTCCTCGCACTTGTCCAACGCAGCAGCTTCCTACCGGACTCCAAACACCAGGCCGCCAACAGGTCTCCACAGCAAATCGCCTGCTGTAACACCAGAGCTCGACAAGGCCTCAGCCAAGCTCTAAGCTTAGTCCGCAACAGCCAATACCGCGGACACATCAGTCCGCAAGCTTCCCGCGGACAAGAGCCAACCTGCCTTTCAGCACAAGCTTGCACCCGCGACCACTGAGCAAAGCACCAGTCCGCAAGCCTCTCTATCTGCAGATACCAGGCCGCACCAAACCGCGGACTCCATGCAACAACCCGCTCAGAACACAACCGTCTTCCACCAGACTTCTCACCAGGCCGCAAACCTCAGTCCGCCCAGTCCGCCAAGGCTGTCCGCCACAGGCCGCGCGGCCTGTCCCGTCACCCACTTCCACTTCACAAATTTCAACACGGATAGCCATCGACCCAGTGGATATTTCGATGGAAAGACTACTAGACTTGTGATGTCTATTGTTGGGCGAGGCGGATTATCTTTCAGAAAAGCAATCACGCACAAAGATTTAGGGGGAGGAGGAGTTCGCGATATTTTGGATGACTCAAGTTTTGTAAGTGTTTTAGAATAAAGAAAAGCTTGGTGGAGTCCTCTCTTTATATCCCTAAAGTGACGTCAGCAAACGGTACACTCGCTAGCACTCTTTCGAAAATTTTCAGACTGCACGACCACAGTAATCTGCAAGCATCAATCATATCAAGCAAAGGGACACCAGGGAGTAGGTAAACTTTGTTATTATTATTTATGTTAACATTTGTAGGTAAGAGGGGAAAAACAAAGAAATATGGTGGGATGCGGTCATAATCTCTCGGCAGGCCAGTCGGTCCTCGCTCTCAACTTGGTGAATTCTGCTTCAAGTTAGGTGATCCACACTTGAATCCGCAACAAAGTATCCTGCATGATGCGTAAGATCGCCACGAGCGCTTCTTCCTCACGAGAAGACACTATACAAGGCAGTAGGGTAAATTTTCACTCGCATAAATTCCATAAGATGACTGGCAGGGCATACCCCTTGACATAGGCAAGGGCTCTGCATCCTCATCCCTAAAGACATCAACCATGGTCACTGATGTTGAAGCCCGAAAAATCCCATCATCAAAATATTCGGATTTAATAGTAGCCCGAGGTTACTTGACCCTGCGGTTCGGCTCATCCTGCTTTGAAGATAATATAAGAGAGAAACAAAATGACTAAATGACCCCAGATGCTGCAGCAAGGAGGTCCCACCACGTACCCGAAAGATTAGAAGTGTACAACCCCATATTCGTTGAGTGAGACCGAAAGGTCTGGGACCCCGAGTTTGAGTAGGCTTTAAGCTAATTGGATCAGGCGAGTAGTGCCGGTGGAAGGGTTCCCGCCCAGGACCTGTGGGAGAGTTTGTGCCCGAGTCAGCAGGAGGCCCTCAAGGTTAGCGTTGAGTGATGCTTCTCAATTCAATGCCTTATTCCTTGGCATTTAGTGATGATTCTCCACTCTATGCCCTAGTCCTTAGTCCTTGGCGTTGAGTGAGGCTTCTCCACTCAACGCCTTAGCCCTCATAGTTGGCGTTGAGTGACGCTTCTCCATTCAACGCCTTAGTCCCCCGGTGTTGAGTGATGCTTCTCCACTCAACGCCTTAGACCTAAGAGTTGGCGTTTAGTGATGCTTCTCCATTCAACGCCTTAGCCCTCAGAGTTAGCGTTGAGTGATGCTTCTCCACTCAAGGCCTTAGTCTTTGGCATTGAGTGATGCTTCTCCACTCAATGCCTTAGCCCTTAGTCCTTGGCGTTGAGTGATGCTTCTCCACTCAACGCCCTAGTCCTTGGAGCGGAAGGGTTCCCGGCTAGGGCTTGCGTGAAGGTTTGTGCCCAGGTTAGCGGGAAGCCCTCAAGGTTGGCGTTGAGTGATGCCTCTCCACTCAATGCCTTAGTCATTGGCATTGAGTGATGCTTCTCCACTCAACGCCCTAGTCCCTAGCGTTGAGTGATGCTTCTCCACTCAGCACCCTGGTAGGGTCCAAAGGTAAATTTACCTGGATACCCTGGGAGGTCTGCATATAGCCTTTTGGAACAGCGGAGCTACGCTGTTGGCAGACCAATTATTGGAAATCTATAAATAGACCCACATGGTACCTTAGAAGGCAAGCTTTCTCATTTTCTGTAGTCTTGCAGCACTTTCTGAGGTATCCTTAGCTCAGCACTTGGCTAAGGAGGGGAAGCGCTCTGAGGTGTTCTGGGTTAGTGGAGGGACCTTCGTGCTATATCCTAAGTTCAGTTTATTTGTTCATTGCACCTGGTCATGGGTTTGGTCTTGGGTGAATTAGGAGTTAGATACACCCCAGGGTCCGAACTCTCGTTAGGGCAGGTTTTTGGTTCCAACATTTTTGGTGCGGTGAGCGTGCACCGTAGTTGATTAAAGAAAATTTCGGGCTTAGTCTCATGGCTAGAGGTGAGGAAGAAGGAGCAGGCTCAGGAGGTTCTCCACCCTAGGCAAGTGGGGTGATGATGGGGATGCTGGAAGATTTTAGGCAGGAAGTCTTTCAGACCATCCAGTTGGCTTTTGCGACGAGAAGCGAGTGGGCGACACCTTCAGTTCCGGTGGTTGCGGCTCCTTATTTGGGCGAGAACGCTCCCAGCCAGCGTTCCGTGAAGGAGATTCTGGCAAAGAGTGCTGAAAGGCATGTCGTCGGGTGGGAGTTCTTCCCTGGCCAGGCTAGCCCTGACAGGGTTAGAGAGACGAGGCCGCGAGCCATGCTTTCTTGCTAGGTTGTGGGCGTGAGCCATTTTAATGAGTTGATTATCTGTGCCCCGGTCCCTGACGGGTTCAGAGAGCCAGATATGTCCACTACACGTGCAGGGATGACCCCGTGCAATATGTTTAATGGTTCGAGGATGTCGTTTCCATAAGACAGATGTCAGATGCCTTCAAGTGTAGGCTCTTTGCCATTACCTTGAAGGAGAAGGCGAGGGACTGGTTCCATCAACTCCCTGCAAGTTCAATCTAATTTTTTGAAGATCTGCATCGTGGGTTCCTGTTGAGGTTCTCCACATCGAAGAAGAGGTAGAAGAGGGTGGAGAGCTGTTCGACATCAAGTAGAAGCCGGAGGAGACACTGGGACACTATATCGATCGTTTTCTGGAGGAGATCCTTCTAGTGTAGCAGGTCCCGGGATACACGTTGATGCTCATATTTACCCTGGGATTGAGATCTGGGTTTTTCAGCATGGAGCTGAAAAAGAGTGCCCCCTCTCTTTTGAAGAGCAGATGGAGAGGGAGGCGAAGGAGATAGAGATTGAAGCGGCCGACCCGGCGTTCGCTAGAAGGTTAGCCAAGTTGGCGAAGGAGGATGTGAAGGAGACAGGAGCAGGGAAGTAGTGGGAGCAGAGAGAGGAGAGGAGGAGAGAAGAGCCCTAAGGCCAGGGGCAGCACCAAGGTTGGAGACATGGGGCACCAAACAACCGATTTGCCTTGAGGACTCGGGAAGGTCCCCCCTGGTGGCAGGGGAGGATTCCAAGGTGGAGAGAACTTTCGTGGTCAGGGAAGGTTTAATCCACCAGCTTGGAGGCAGGGTCAGAGGGCCCCTCTCTCGCAGTAGCAGGAGGCGATGAAGATCGCCTAAGAAAGGAGAGAGAGGAGGAGCTAGGGAGGAGGAAGGAGAAGGGAAGGCAGGGTGGCGTTGCCTTTTTGTAACTTTAATCAGGAGGAGGGTCACATGACGGCCACCTGCCCGGAGTTTCTGGCGATGAGAGGGGCTAGGGGGCAAGTTCAGCAGTAGCCACCCATGAGGAATGAGGAAGTTCTACCAGGAGGAGGATAAGATATGTGTGAGGACCGTGCGGATGTGGGGGCCTGGGGAGGGATCAGAGTAATCCATATGGGAGTGGGGATTGAGGCCACCCACAAGGGGAGCTTCCAAACCATGTATAGGAGAAGCGTGGCCTCAACCTCCCTGACTCCCCCCCGGAGGAAAAGATCACATTCTCTTCAAAGTATATGCCCGACTATGAGGACCCATTCTGCGACGCCTTGCTGATCCAAATGGTCGTGGAAAACTTCAAAGTCTCCAGGATTCTGGTAGACAATGGGAGCTCCGTGAACGTAATCTTCAAGAAAGCATTCGATGAGATGAAGGTAGAGGCCCGAAGGATTGTGGCCTCGGATGGACCATTGATTGTGTTCTCGGGGGAGAGGAAGGAAGTCGAGTGAGGGGTGGGACTGCACGCGACGCTTGGGGGTGTCGAGGAACTGTCGGTTCGTAATCATAGACGCTTCGAGCAGCTAGAACACCATCTTTATACTCCCCTCATCAGTGCCTTTCATTGTGTCCCCTCCTCATTCCATCAATGTCTCATGTTCAGCAGTGGGGGAGTCCAAGTCAGGATCAGGGGGGATACGAAGATGGCGAGGCAATGCTGAGTGACTGCAGTCAACACCATATCCTAGATGGTAGAGGCAGAGGATTGGAGAAGGAAATGGAGACACAGGAGGAGATTGCAGAGGAAGGAGTGGTGAGCCTAGTTGAGGCCGGAGAGAAGGCTGTGGAGGAGTAGGGAGGAGGAGAAGCTGGGGTGGAGGCCCAGGGAGGCGGAGAAGTGGAGCCACTGTAGGCGATGGAGGTTGAAGAAGTTGGAGGGAGGAACAGTTCTGGTAGGAGGAGGAGTCGAGGAGTGGCGGAGAGCAGTCAAAGTTGTAGCTGGAAGAGGAGGTCGTGGAGATGGAGGTCTTCACCAGGGCAAGAAAGGCGAAGAGGGTGCGGATCAGCGACGACCTGAAACGCTTCTATCCTTAGGACGAGTAAAATTGTATATTTCATTGTGATATGATATTTTTAAAAAATTGCTTCTCCCCGGGTTGGAATCTGTGCTCGAGTAGATCCATCTGTCCAGGCTCCCATTAGCTGGCAGGGTTGTAAGGCACACTTGGCTTCGAGTAGACTCGTTGTCAGGCTCTCACTAGATGGCAGAGTCGTAGGCTCGCTTGGGGGGTAAGGGAAAGATATTGTGATTTGCAAGACCCTGAGTAGATCGCGTTGTCTAGGCTCCCATCAGTTGGTGGGGCTGGAAGGCGTACTCAGCTCCGAGTAGAGACAATGTCAGGCTCTCACTAGATGGCAGGATCATAGGCCTGCTTGGGGGGATAAGGGATGACCCCGAGTAGATCCCGCTGTCCAGGCTCCCATTAATTGCAAGGATAGAAGGTGCACTCATCCCCGAGTAGACCCGCTGTCAGGCTCTCACTAGCTGGCTGTGTCATAGGCTCGCTTGGGGGGCAAGGGAAGACCCTGACTAGATCCTACTGTCCAGGCTCACATTAGCTTGGGGGGTCAGGGAAGACCCTGAGTAGATCCTATTGTCAGGCTCTCACTAGCGGGCAGGGTCGTAGGATCGCTTGGGGGGTAAGGGAAAGAGAATATGGTTTACAAGACCCCGAGTAGATCCCCATGTCCAGGCTCCCATTAGCTGGCAGGGATGGAAGGCAAACTCGGCCCTGAGTAGAGCCGCTGTTAGGATCTCACTAGCTGTCAGGGTAGTAGGATCTCTTAGGGAGGGGCGGTAAGGGAAAGAGTTTGTTGTTTGCAAGACCATGAGTAGATCCGGCTATCTAGGCTCCCATTAGCTGGCAGGGCTGAAAGGCACACTCGGCCCTGTGTAGACCCGTTTTCAGGCTCTCACTAGCTAGCAGGGTCGTAGGCTTGCTTGGAGGGTAAGGGAAGACCCCGAGTAGACCCGTTGTCAGACTATAACTAGCTGACAGGGTTGTAGGCTCGCTTGGGGGGTAAGGAAAAGAAATTGTGGTTTGCAAGACCACGAGTAGATCTCATTGTCCAGGCTCCCATTAGCTGGCAGGGTTGGAAGGTACACACGGCCCCGATTAGACCCGCTGTCAGGCTCTCACTAGCTGGCAGGGTCGTAGGCTTACTTGGGGTAAGGAAAAGAGATTGTGCCTTGCAAGACCCCGAGTAGATCTTGTTGTCTAGGCTCCAATCAGCTGGCAGGCTTGTAAGGCTCACTCGGCCCCGAGTAGACCCATTGTCATGCTTTTACTAGCTGGCAGAGCCGTAGGCTCGCTTGGGGTGTAAGGGAAAGATATTGTGATTTATAAGACCCCGAGTAGATCCAGCTGTCCAGGCTCCCATTAGCTGGCAGGGCTGGAAGGCGCTGCCCCGAGTAGACCTGTTGTCTGGCTCTCACTAGCTGGCAGGGTCGTCGGCTCGCTTGGGTGGTAAGGGAAAGAGATTGTGATTTGCAAGACCCCAAGTACATCCCGCTGTCCAGGCTCCCATCATCTTCCAGGTCTAGAAGGCGCACTCGGCCTAGAGTAGACCTGTTGTCAGGCTCTCACTAGCTGACAGGGCCGTAGGCTCGCTTGGGGGGTAATGGAAAGAGGTTCTTAGTTTGAACGGCCCTAAGTGGACCCGCTGACCAGGCTCACATCAAGCTGGTAGGTTCGACGGATCGCTCGGTGGCAAGACGTAAAATGCTGGGAGTGACTAGATCCAAAGTCGCTCCCACTGTCAGGCTCTCACCAATCTGGCAGGGCCGTTGAACTCATGATAATATTACAGAGCACTTTGATAACAAGTTTTCAGATATTTAACACCTATCCTGAGTATGGATGAAGTAATCCAGACACATCTTGGCATGATAATCTTGGTATATCCCTCTCGGCAGGGTTCTCGACATATTCCTCTCAGCAGGGTTCTCGGTGTATAACCTCATATCTGGCGAGTGGAGTTTGACAGGATCCAGACAAGCTAAGTTCCAGGCGAGCCAAGCTCCTGATGTCAGGTCCACTCGCATCTAGAGTCGGGTCCACTCGACGCCATTAGCCCTAGCATCGCCACTCAATGCTTCCTCTTCCTTGGCGTTGAGTGAAGCCCAGGCACTCAGCGCTGCTTTTTCCTTGGCATTGAGTGAATCCTAGACACTCAACGCTTCCTTTTTGGGGTTGAGTAAGATCTCGGCAGCCCCGTCGGCTCGTCTAGGTGGGGTAGAGTGGAAAAGTTGGCGAGTGGAGCAGCAGGTTCGCACTCGCCCAGGGATCTCGACAAGCAGTTGGTGAGTGGGGCATTTTCGGGTTCTCACTCGGCTAGGGCCATAGGGAGGCGGTGAGTGCTAGCACCATCGGGCACTCGCCACCCCATGCGGGTGGAGGTTTTCTATAGCCACTCGCCCAGTGTTGCATGATGTATTTTTTACCATTTTTCCCCTGCTGGCCTGCCCTTAGCGCTTCAGAACAACGGAGTTACGTTGTTGGCAGGCCAATCTGGACTGCATATAGCTGTTTGGGACAACAGAGGTTGGCTATTTGCAGACCGTTTTCAGAAAACTATAAATAGACCTAAGTGGGTACCTTAGAAGGCAGGCTTTTCATACTCTCAGACTTACTTGTGCCCTGGTCTTCTTGCGCTTTTTGAGGTATCCTTAGCTCGGCACTTGGCTAGGGAGGTGAAGCGCTTTAAGATCTTTCGGGTGTGTGGTGGGACCTCCGTGTTGGTACCTTGGGTCTGTTCCTTGTGCTAAGTCTTTAGTTGTTCGGCTTGTGAGAGAGAAGTAAGTGTGTGATCACCCCACTTCCCCAAGGGTCGAACTCCACAGAGACCGATTCTTCAGTTTCAACACTCGGCGTGTCCCTCTCAGCATAATTTTCTTAGTTTATTCTTCGAACGAGTGGCGGTCATCACCTAAGAGCCTAAGGCTTGCGCTAATGTGCGTGTTCGCGCGCAGATAATAAAATGTGAAAGAAAATAACAAGTTAAAAATAAAAATGCGAAAGATCTTCAGGGGGAGTAGCTAGACGTCTCACTGGATGATTCGTCAGTTGACTCGTTGCTCTCGTCATGGATTATTTCATCATCCTCACCTAGGCAGTCATCCTCTCTCTCAGGCTTAGGGATGGGATCACAAATCCAAGGGAGGATCCCGCATGGCGTAAGCGTTTCGCCACCCTCATTCAGAAAGTCGGACTCCCGCAGCACCTTGATCACACACTTAGTCGCCGCTTGGGCATTTTCTTGTATCATCACCTCAATCTAATAATTTGAGTATTGGTGGCGGATGACCTTCTCGACTGGCGGCGGCGGAACTAGTGTCTTGGCCTCTTACGCTTGCTTGAGCTCAGCCTTCAACAGCGTGATCTCGCACCTGAGGGCAGCCTCGCGCGCATGCGATAACTCAGCTTGTGTTGAATCCTATAAGAAGTTTGTTAGAACTAAACGAATAAATGGCGGGAAGTCAAGAGGCGGAAGGGTTCTAAAAGTTTTACATACCTCTACTGCAAGGTAGAGGGCGAGAAGTTTTCGCGAGGCCTCCATGTCGGCCTTCAAGGTGACGATCTCGGCTGCTGCGAAATCTCGTGTCTTCTGCGCCGCACTCAGATTGCGCTCGATGCTTAGGCTATGACTCGTGTACATGTGTGCAATCTCGAACGCGCGTAGCTGGGCTCAACCAGCTTCATGGATGAGTGCCTTGGTAGACTCCTGGTCATATATGCTCGCATACACTCGACTGTAGAGCCTGAAGCGAGCGTGAAGGCTTCACCGCTGCTAGTTTCCTGCTCCATCCACGAGGGAAGGAGCGATGAGATCGTGACCCGGTTAGCTTCTGTGTCCCACTGAAGGAGGTGTTAGCCCTCTTCATCCAAGTACTTCCCGCTCGGGCCAAAATTTTGATGCCCTCTTTGCACCGGTTTGGCGGGAGCCATCTTCGAGGCAGCGACAACCTGCGTTGTGACATCCTTTTAGCCCGCGGCAGGCAGGGCTTTAGATGGTGTCTCGGCGACGGACTTGCCCTTGTCCGTTGCATAAGGTTTGGATTTTTTGTGAAGGGGCAGAAGAGGGAGCGTCGGGCTTCCGCTTCAGGGCGCTCGGCTGGGCGGAAGAGCCGGGCTCATCCCGCCAAGTAAGGGAGGCGGATTTGGCGAGAGCCAGAGTGGCAGTGGAACCCCTAGACTCGTCAAAGGGTTGATGGAGGGGGATCTCCCGCTCACCTATAAAATCCATAAAGGTCGGTCTCAAAAAGTTTGAAGTAAAGGTAAAATGGGTAAGGCGGAATGGTACCTTCACCGGCAGGAACTGGCGGAAGGGAGTCGGCGTTTCTCCGCAAGAACTTGACGTCAAAGTTCTTGGTCCCGAAGAAGGACATGAGGGTCATCTTGCATTCCCCAAGCGTTGGAGCCCGATAGGTCACCTCATCATACTGGACTAGAGAGAGGGGAACGTGGCCAAAATTCCCTGACACGAAGATGAACTTCTGGGCAATGTTGTGGTTCTTATTTGCGAGACCGATGGTCTTAACCGTCTGTCCCGAGAATAAAATGATTCTGTTATTCGCCTGAAAGGTGAACATTTTGCGGAAGATAGAAAGGTTGAACTCAATCCTTTCCGCGCACATGTAGCAGGCAAAAGCCACAAAGTGCGCGACAGAATTAGGATTGAGCTGCGTTGGGACCACTCTATAGTAGCGGAGGGCCTGGAGCACTTTCGGCCAGAGGGGGAGGCGGAACCCTACCTCAAAGTGTTCCAATGGTATGGCCAGCTCCCCTTCCGACAAGAAGTTGACCCTGTCATTGTTCACATGATTACGCGTGGTGAATTCAGGGTGGTGTAGTTCCCGGTTATGAAAGCAAATTCCATCTCCGTTAGGCGGCAAGGGGGGAAGTTGTGTTCGATAAAGTGTTGCGCACACTTAGTGCGACCCACGGTCTCGCCCGGTATTGTGGATGAAGGTGGAAAAGGAAAGAAAGCTGGTAGGCGAGAGGATTGAGGTAGCAGAGAATGGTGAAAGCGTAAGAGAAGAAAGAAGACGAGGGTCCAGAATCAAGCGAAAGTAAATGTTGTTGGTAAGCCAGCCTATGTATAGAAAAGTATAGCAATCATGACGTTTTTTTCTAATGGGGGAAGTGCAGATAAGAATTTTTAATAATTCAACGCTTCAAATTCCGCTCGATCTCGCTAGCTCTTCATGCACCTGCAGACGACAAAAGCATCTGGGAGGGCTCCCGGGTAAGAGCAAAAGCAGCGACAGGTATAAAAACAAAATATAGCACGAGAGCTAATCATTCGACAAGGTATGACGTGTAAAAATAAGGTTATATACAATAGGCCTCTCGCTGGGCGAGAGCCATGTTAAAATACAATAAATGTTCAAATATTCATTACAAAAATAAAAAAAGATATAGTAGGAAGGGTAGGCTGAGAGGTTGGGGTAACATGAGGCGAGAACCCACGGGGCTCAGTACTGTTTCCACCACCAACGGCCCCGACCTCGCCTCCCAGTCCTCGAGGGCACTCACGGGTAGTGGTAGGCCGTCAGGGCTGTGAGCTCCTAGTAGACTAGGCGCAACTGGTCCCAGGCTAATGCGATATGCCTCCTAGGAGAGGTCTCCTCGCTTCCACCTCTCATGCGGTCCGTCTTGCCAAGAAGATGAGTATAGTCCCACTTGATCACACTCAGGCGCCGCTTAATCCGCGTCAGAAGAGTAGTTTCCCGCAATAAGTCCTCTCTCCACATCCATATAAGCTTTGACAGGACTTCCGCTATCTTCTCCATCTGCCTCTCGGCATTCCCAGAGGCCTCAAGAAAGCTCAGCATCTTGATCGGGGAAGGCGGCGGTGAGATCACCTCCTCGTATGTGTCAGGCTCTTCCGCAGGCTCCTGATGATCTTATGAGAGGACTATCAGGACTAATTCTGGAGCAAAAAGGCTAATCAAAGTGTGGGAAGGGGTACTGTTTACCTGATTGATGGCGAGAAGATCCTGGCCGCCCTTCAAAAGGCTTCACGAGGAGTGGACGGTGCATATTTCCCTGACCTGGGGAGAAGGTGATCTACTCCGGCAGATGAGTCCCGGCCGGAGGCGAGAGAGCGGTGCCCTCCCCACCGGGTAGGCGATTGTCCGGCGCAAGAGCAGGGGACTTGTCGGCAGATCTCCTGGACAAGAGGGGAAGGCCAGCCGCAGGATTGTTAGGGTCCTTGGCAGTGGGTGTAAGACCTCCCCCCGTCCCCCTCCCCTCAACCTTTGCCCTGGGTCGGGCTGGAGGGGATCTTACTTTCCCGAGACGTCCACTCAGTGCTCTTTAAGGGGTAACAAACCACTCTGCTAAGCACTAGTTGGCCGCCTTGCTCGACTTGAATCACAACATTCACATCACATCATAGAGTATGCGTAAGCATTAAGAAGAAACCACAACAACTATATACAATAATATATATTTAACAAAAACCGCAAAAGGTCGTAACCACTGTTTATACATGGAGCCCGTAGGCTATACAGAACTACAACTAACAACTCCTCTCTCTCTCTCAACTCTTCTTGTTAGTACTCACGTCTTGAAACTGTAGAGATGACAGGGGTGCCTCTGCTCGAGTAGTCCTATCAGCTGGCATATCATCCAGCAGCAGCTCGTCGCTACAGTGCTCCATATCCTATGAATGGTTATTTAATATTATTAGTCACAGAGCTAAGTAGAAACAAATCTCCTCCCCAGATCTATATCCTGGGGACGAGCACATGCACCTAACAAAATAAGATATCTGAAGCAAGAGAGGGTTAGCAAAATATTTTATAAATAAGCAAGGAGTAACCAAAAAGAGGTAGAGCATGGTATAACTGGACTAGCAGCAACAATATACATCAGTTATAATTTAGGCTACACAAGCACAACAACATAGCAGGTATTCACAACCCGTGCAAACATCTCAGGCATTCACAATTGCGTAAACATCGTAGGCATTCACAGCCGCGTACACATTGCAGGCATTCACAGCTGCGCTTAACACATCACATGCATTCACAGTCACGCATAACACATCGCAGGCATTCACAGTCACGCATAACACATCGCAGGCATTCACAGTCGTGCATAACACCCAATGTTGACATAGTATGGACCGCTTCTTTTCAAGCAGGGTAGCGAGCCCTACAGGCCTCACCAATATGGTCGTCGGTGACAGTGGCCAGTCTTGCCACTTCTAGGGGTAGTCACACTGCATAGCACATGTCTTAATGTACAACCTCGTGTACTCTTGGGTGTGAGCGATATCCGACGATTTCAACATTTTGGCCGACTAGCGAAGGAAACCCAACGGGGAAAACATAATGGTCGGCCACCTGTGGTACTCATCTACCTGTCGCCTTGAGTCATAGACCTTCCCACATCTGTACGAACGGTATATGGAAGGGACTGACCTGCCACAGTTCACTGCAAGCAATTTACAAGCAATCAAACAGCCAATTTGCTAGCACGCACCGGGTCTGTGGCGGCCTGCCCTTCTATGCTTCAATATTCGGGCAGTGACACTCAGCTCAACTTTCGACATGTAGCATGGGAGCACTTTATTTGGGGCCAAACCTGGAGGAACACCTCAACTCTGATTATCCCCAACGAAGGCTCGACCTTAATAGATGGTCAATCATCAGAGTAGGACCCGTGCTTATAATAGTAAATTGCAATAATGAAAATGTGGTAATTAAAGTTGCTGATAATATAAGCTGTATATATAGAGTGTTGGAGTGAAGTGTGACCAGTATGAAACTAGTGTAGTACTGAAACGAAAGTACTGAATTGAACCTGGCCAGTACGGGACTGGAGTAGAACTGAAGTGAAAGTATTGAATTGAACTTGACTAGTATGGGACTGGAGTAGAACTGAATTAAAAGTACTGAATTGAACTTGACTAGTACGGGACTGAAGTAGAACTGAAACGAAAGTACTGAATTGAACTTGACCAGTACGAAACTGGAGTAGAACTGAAATGAAAGTACTGAATTGAACTTGACCAGTATGGGACTGGAGTAGAACTGAATTGAAAGTACTGAACTGAAATAAATAAAGGAACTGGACCAGTGCAAGACTGGAATAATCATAATAAAATGGTTAGTAGTCCAATCACTTCATTCAAGAGGCTTCAGTTCCATCTTCGTTCTCAAAAGGCTTAGTTCAGTTTCATCTCTATTCTCAGGAGGCTTAGTTCGGTTCCATCTCTGTTCTCAGGAGAATTAGTTCAGTTCCATCTCCATTCTTAGGAGTATTATTTCAGTTCCATTTCCATTCTCGGGAGGATTAGTTCAGTTTCATCTCCATTCTCAGGAGATTTCTTTGGGTTTCACCCATTTTTAAGATCCGATAACAATAAAGGTGCACCCTTTTTCAATCACGGCTTAATCAGATCAGCGGAAGCTTATTATGAGTTATATTTATTATTATTTATCTGAGAATCAACTCTATTGCTTGCATCAGATCAAATCCGAGAATCTCGTTAGAGGGCACGTTCTTCCTCGAATTTCAACCTCGAAAATCATTTCCAACACATGAGAGAAATTCTTAACCCGGAATGAGGTTATGGATTATTTTTCTCGAAGCTCGTACTTTCATCTTCCAAGTCTACCCAAAATGCTCGAGAGTTATTTAAAAATGAGGCGCTCGGTGGTTTTGCAAAAACCCTCGAAATACTCAGAGCGGAATCTTGCCACGACAACGCTCGGTGGTTTTGCAAAAACCCTCGAAAAACACTCGCATGAATTTCCGAGCACGACCAAAGACTACAAGAAATTGGAAAATCTTTAATTTTTTTACCCTAAGATTTCCAAATTTTAATACAACCTTTTAGAGGGCTTAAAAAGAACCTAGTAATTTTTCCAAAAATTTTCGAGCAATTTTGGGTCTCCAAATTGGCCAAATAATTATTATCTATACTTTTAAAAATACAAAATCAATTCCAAAAATTCCCAAATATTTTTTGTAGATTGCCCTCATTAAGAGGAACAAATTTTATGTTCAAAACATTTTTATTAGGAGCCTAAGTTAGACCATAGAAAATATAACACCAATTTTAATTATAATATTATAATAATCAAAATATTATAAAAATTTTAACTTATAAAATTTATCATCTGCCCCCTCCCCCCCCCCCCCCTTCTGTCTATACAGAAAATAGACCTTACGAGTCTTCTCCGCCGCCGGCCGGCCATGGCTCCGCCCCAGGTCGACTGCCCGGGGGTGGACGCTCCCTCCAGCGGTGGTCCGGCGGCCTGCCGTTGCCGGCCATCGCCGGAGCCATTTTTTTATTTTTGAACGGAGAGGAGGGGTTGACGACAGCGGTGCTCCGGCCGCCGAAACTCGCATGCAAAGCGTCCAGAAGATAAGGAGGAAGGAGAGGAGAAGTTTTCCACCTGATTTGGGAGCCTCTGGTGGCTCTCGATGAAGTTACCATGATAGGTGGCGGAGGTGGCGCTAGAGCTCGGGAAGAAGTTTCTGATGAGCTGGAGCTCTAGCAGAGCCATGGCTGGGGTCAACTGGGCTTAGAGGAGAGGTGTGATCTCCTCTAAGGGGCTGGGGACCTTATATAGCCAAGGGAAGGGGTGGTTTGGAGTTATTAACGATGTAGGATAAATCCCTATAGGAGAAAATGAGCTCCTCCTCCCTCCAACTATGCTGGACAGATGTCACACATCTGGATAGGAGGTATAGCCAGGTGTTAGCATCAAAGATAAAAAGTGGTTTATGGGCTCGGGCTTGGGAGTGAGGAAGAGAGGGTGAAAAGAGGGTTTGGGCCTCACCTTAGCCCATGACCTATTTCTCTTCTTTTGGCTTGCTGTTTTGGTGTCCCATGGGTGGAGGGAATAAGCCCAAAGCAAACCATGGATAGGAGTGTACTCTTCGTTGGAGAAAATTCCAAAAAAAAAGGATTTTGGGGGAGGGTTTGACCAAAGGTCAACCACGAATGGGTCTCCCCACGGGGTCAAAGTCAAAATAGGTTCAATTCATCGGAGTTGGGTCAGAGTTGGGGTGTCGAGTCAGAATTTGTGTGCATGACTGAGCTTGACTTGACCACATATTGACCACCCATCATCAAAACTAACCGGGACCAACTTCGTTGACTCTGTATTAACCATACGAATCCAATGCCAATGACCGGGGTCAAATCCGAGTCCATTTTCCCAATATTCGAAAATTACGCGTCGTAGGGCGCTAAGACGGTCAAAACGCTCCTAATCATCGTTAAACTTCGAATCGCGACGCAACGAGTTCTGATGCATTTGTATTGACTATATAAAGCCATAGGAACTGACAGAACTCAAATTGGAGTTCTCTAGCTCTATATTCAAAAATCTCATTTTTGCGACGTTCTACGAGGAACAGTCATATCCACCATATGACCTCGAAATTCAACAGAACGAGTTCCAACACACTCATATTGACTATACGAGTCCACGGGGACTCACAGAACTCAAATCGAAGTTCTTTGTTGGGTACATTGGAATAAATGTACCTGATTTGAAGAAGCCTCACCCTACTCAATGATATACATCAAAATGTATTTGATGTATTTTGAGTTTAGTTGTGCAGGTTAAGTATTTGCAGGGAAAGCTGAAAAGTTTCTAAGTCCATGTGTCGACACCCAGAAGAAAAGTGTCGACACTTAAGAAGACTTGTGTCGACACCGAGAGAAGCAGTGTCGACACTTGAAGTAATTGTGTCGACACCAGGGATGCAGAGTCGACACCAGAAGGAAAGTGTCGACACATACAGGTTGTGTCGACACTCAATAAAGAAATGTCCAGTGAAGCAGTGTCGACACTTAGAAGCTGTGTCGACACCCAGAGGAACTTTGTCGACATCAAAAGTGTCGACACTTGGAGGCTGTGTCGACACTCAGCAACACTTCAGCAAAGTTCAAGTACAAGTGTCAACATAATGAAAAATGTGTCGACACACAGCAAAAGTCTCAACACATGAAAAAAGTGTCGACACTTGAAGGCTGTGTCGACACTCAGCAAAAGTTCAACAAATTCTAAGTAAAAGTGTCGACACAAAGGAGATGTGTCGACACTCAGCCAAAGTCTCAACACATGAAGAATGTGTCGACACAAAGGATCAGTGTCGACACACAGCAAAAGACTCAACACATGAAGAAAGTGTCGACACTAGGAGGCTGTGTCGACACTCAGCAAATTTTAATGAAGTCTAAGTACAAGTGTCGACACAAGGAGAAGTGTCGACACTCAGCAAGTATCAACACAGAAGGCATGTGTCGACACTAAGAAAATGTGTCGACACTCAGCGAGTATCAACACAAGAAGTTGTGTCGACACAAAGGAGTTGTGTCGACACTTACAAGAATTCAACTAAATACTAAAGAACAAGGAGTTGTGTCGACATACAATATCAGTGTCGACACATGTTGAAGATGCAGTGTCGAGAAGCAGATTCTACAACACAAGGAGTTGTGTCGACACCATGAAGGCTAGTGTCGACACTTAGTCTACTTGTGTCGACACTTAGTCTATAAATGTCGACACTTAAAGACTGACTGTCTCGACACTTTCAGACAGTTACAGGATAATTCAAGAAGTGACTGGATGACTTGACAGCTGCTATTCCAGCTGGTCTACTGCAACTGTCAGAGATGTCAGAATACTGTTAGGAACCGGATCAGCCGGTCACCATGAAGGAAGCTTATATAAAGGCTTATTCTGTCAATAGAAGAGGATGATTAACTACAATCAATTGAAGTGATCAGAAGATCTAAGAAGTTGGAGAGAGAGAGCTCCTTCCAAGAAGATAGCTATTGAACCAGGCTGTAAAGACAAGTTTCAGATTGAGATCTGAATCTTAAGTTGCAGTGATTGAAGATCAGCTGCATAGAGAATCAACCCTACTGTGTTCTACATTCAAGAAGCTTTGAAGGAAGCCAATGGAGGTTGATCTCAGCAGAGTTCTTCCAAGAACTCATCAAGAAACCAGACAACTCTTCTCTCTTATTCTGAGTTGTGGTTATTTACATTGTATTTGCAATTTCTTGTAGGATCCTTAGGGATCTGAGTTGTAAGTCTGCAATTATAAAGGCTGAGTGGCAGAGCCTGTGTGCCTGAGTGTAGGAGATAATTTTCTCTGAGTGTAGGCCTTGTTGAAGGCTGAGTGTAGGTCTTTGAGAAGATTGAGTGGTAGGGCTATGTGCCTGAGTTGTATGAGTGGGATCACTCTGAGCTGTAGGAACCATTTGGGGTTCTGAGTGTAAGATCTGAGGATCTGAGGTATAGTGGAGGAGTTTGGCCGAATCTAGTACACTACTAGATAGACGAAGGGGGAAGGTGGATGTACCCAGACCTTGGGGAACCACTATAAAACTGTGTGTACTCTGTGTGTGTGATTCTGTGATTGCTATGCTGAATTGCTGTGAAGTAGTATTTATAATTCTGTGATTAAATCTGCCTAAAAGTTTAAGAAGATAAGGTCACCTATTCACCCCCCCCCTCTAGGTGATTAGGTACAATTTCTTTCAAGTGGTATCAGAGCCAGGTTGCTCAAAAAGGAGATAACTGTCTGAGTAAAGGATCCTGTTGGCAGATTCAGTATAATCAAGTGCAGAATCAAGAAAATCAAGAAAATGGGTTCAACAGAGAATCACAAGGAACTTGGATTCATGAAGTTGCCAATCTATAGAAAGGAGATTTTTGGCATCTGGAAAGAAAGGGTTAGACTATTTATGGAAGCCTCTGACCCTAGAATCTATATCACAGTTAAAGAAGGGTCATATGTGCCAATGAAGGTATCTGTGTTGGATGCAAATCAAAGAACTCCAAAAGACTTTTCTGAAATGACCAAGGATGAGATTATTCTGGCCACCATGGACAAAAGGGCCCAGAATATTATTGTAAGTGCAATAGATGATGCTACATTTCCGAACTTGATATACTGTAAAACATCAAAGGAGATGTGGGATACTCTGATAGTGTACATGGAGGGTTCAGAAGAAGTTAGACAGGACAGAAAGTCTTTGTTAAACCAAGAGTATGAGAGCTTCAGACAAGGAAGGTCTGATAGCATAACTGAGTGCTACAAGAAATTCTATAGGATAGTTAATGATTTAATATCCTATGGAAGAGAATTCAGCAATTATGAGCTGAATGATAAGTTCTTGAGGTCCCTAACAAAGGACCGGGACACCAAGATTTGTGTCATAAGGGAAATGGCCAAGTTAGCAGGCATTCCTCCTCCAACATTGTTTGGAAAACTATTATCCTATGAGATGCAGTTGATGGTAAGGAAGGAGGAGGAGGAGAAGACTACCAGAGTTGAGCATAAAGAAAGAATTGTGGCTTTCAAGACTGAAGCCACTAAGAAATATAAAAGTAAGTCTCCATCTCCACCTCCAAAAGTGGCTGAGACTGGGTCAGATGATTCAGAAAGCAGGAATTCTGAAAGCAGTGAGAGTGATGAGGACTTTGCAGCCTTCACAAGACATTTTCAGAAGTTCCTAAAGAAGAAACAGTGGAGGACTAAGTCATCCACTTCACAGAAGTCATCAAAGAATGACAGGAGAAAGCCCAAGTCAAATAGAACCACATCTTCAAGGATAGTTTGTTATTATTGTAACAAACAAGGACATGTTGTTGCTGACTGTCCAGAGAAGAGGAAAGAGTCAACTGATAAGAAGAAGACTCAGATCAAGGGCAAAAAGGAAAGGTCCTTTGTTGCTAAGAAGGACAAAAGTCTGTCAGATATGTCATCCTCAGAAACTGATTCAGAAGCTGAAGCTTACATTGGACTGTTTGCTGAAGAAGAAGAAGATGAGTTCATCCAATTAATGAACTCAATATATGAGCAAGAGGACAATCAGTGCCAAGGACTGATGGCCTTATCAGAAGGAGATAAAATCCAGGATCAGCCTGGACCTAGTCAGGTACAAAATTGTTCTTCAAGTTCAATTTCTTGTGCTGGTTCAGAATCAGATTCATCAGCATCAAGTGATGAGAGTGAATCTGAATCTGAAGGAGATATTCATCAATTGATTAATGAATATAGAGTAGTTTTGCAAGCTTTGAAGAAAAGCAAATCCTTGGCCAAAAGTCAGGCTAAGGAAATTGCCAGTCTTAAAGTTGCTGCAACAGATTTTGATAAGTTGATTGATCAAAAACTAAATGAAATAGCCAGGCTGAAGAACATAACTGTTATTCAGATGGGGACTATAACATTTAAAAATGATCAAATCAGAAATCTGGAGATTAGTCTTCAGAAAGAGAGAGACATAGTTGCAAGGTTTTCTAAACCAAAGCCTGTTCTACCTTTAATAGATGAATTTGTACATCAAAAGGGTAAAACTGGATTAGGGTTTACAAAACCTGCTAGGACTGTTCAGTCCAAGTCTAAGGGCAAAGCCCCAGTACTCAACAAGCCTGCTGTAGATAAAACAGCCAGGGTTGTACCTAAGCAAAGGTACAACAGATTTGAGTGTTGGTGTTGTGGCAAGGTAGGCCACTTTGCCATAGACTGTTGGCACAATTCAAGTGCCAAGGTGAGTAGCAATCTGCCTGCTAGAAAAGCTACAGGTAGTTTTATTAAGAGGCAAACTAACCAGCACCAAGGACCCAAGAATTCTTTGGGTTCTAAGGTTAACTAATCTGTTTTGCAGGTAAGTCCAAGTGACCATGCCCCAATATGGTACTTGGACAGTGGATGTTCCAGGCACATGACTGGAACTAGGGGATTGCTAAAGGACTACACACCAATCAAGGATGGTCCTAAAGTCACCTTTGGTGGTTCTGAAAAAGGAATCATCAAAGGTTTGGGTAACATTTCTAGCAACCTTATTACTATTACTCAAGTGGCTTATGTTAAAGGTTTGAAACACAACCTCATTAGTATAAGTCAGCTGAGTGATCTAGGATATGACATCTCATTTGTCAAAGATGGTTGTCATATCAGGAGATCAAATGATCAAGAGATCATTCTGACTGATTATAGGAAGAGAAATGTCTATTGCCTAGACATTATGTGTGAGAACAATATTTCTCCAGTGTGTCTTGTAGCTGATGAGAAAGTCTCTCATTGTGTCAAATGGCACAAGAGGCTAGCCTATCTTAACTACAAGACAATTGGCCAACTCTATAGCAAAGAGTTAGTGAGGAATGGTCCTCAGGTTAAGTGTATTAAAGATGGGATATGCTCAGCTTGTCAAAAGGGCAAGCAGACTAGATCCACCTTTAATAGCATTGAAAACAAAGATGCTGTGAGGTGCTTATACCTCTTGCATATGGATCTCTTTGGTCATATGCCAGTTCACAGTCTAGGTAGGAAGGTCTACACATTTGTAGTTGTAGATGACTACTCAAGGTTTTCCTGGGTGTTCTTCCTTAGACAGAAATCTGAAACACCTAATATCTTTTATAGTTTTGTCAAACAAATTCAGAATGAGTTAAACAGTACAGTGGTCAAAATAAGAAGTGACCATGGTACTGAATTCCAGTCTGATAGTATGACAAAACTATGTGAAGAATTTGGGATATTTTAGGAATTTTCTTCACCAAGAACACCTCAGCAAAATGGCATTGCTGAAAGGAAAAATAGAACCTTGATTGAGGCTGGTAGAACCCTATTAAGGTGACACATCTCTCCCAGAATATTTCTGGGCTGAGGTAGTAAACACTGCATGCCATGTAATTAATAGGGCTACCATCACCAAGAGCCACAATAAGACCCCCTATGAGATTGTGAAAGGCAGAAAACCAAACCTATCCTATTTCAGGATCTTTGGTTGTAAATGTTATATACTTAACAATGATAAGTCTTACTTAACCAAGTTTGCTGCCAAATCCCAAGAGGGGATCTTTGTTGGGTACAGCAACAACAGTAAGACTTATAGGGTCTACAACTTGACTACTCAAGTTGTAGAAGAGTCAGTACATGTAGTGTTTGATGAAGCTAGACTCATTAACAATGAATTATCTAGTAGTATTTGCAGCTCCACAGGTGTGACTAAGAAGATGGACAAGCTCACTATTGAAGAAGGATTTACTGCAAGTCAGCATGTGGATGATAGTGGCTGCTGTCCAGGGGGAGTACTAGATGCACCTGATGTAGAAGAAGACCAAGGGGTGCAGCAAGTTGAAGAAGCTGAAGGAGTACAACCTGAAGACAGGCTGCCTCCAGCTAATAGACATCTAAAAGATCATCCAGCTAATCAAATTATTGGTGATCTAAGTCAAGGGGTACAAACAAGGAGCAGAAATCTAAGTTCAGTACTCTACTCCAGTTTTCTATCCCAAGTAGAGCCAAAGAAATTTGAAGAAGCCATCCTAGACCCTCATTGGATTGAGGCAATGCAAGAGGAGCTGAACCAGTTCAAAAGATGCAAAGTCTGAGAGCTTGTTCCTAAACCAAAAGACCACAACATAATTGGAACTAAGTGGATCTTTAGGAACAAGATGGATGAACATGGAGTGATTATAAAGAACAAAGCAAGACTGGTTGCAAAAGGTTATAGGCAGGAAGAAGGTATTGACTTTGATCAAACCTTTGCTTCAGTAGCCAGACTGGAAGCCATAAGGATGTTCCTGGCCTATGCAACCTATCAAGGGTTTAAAGTATACCAAATGGATGTTAAGTCAGCTTTTCTGAATGGAAATCTGAAGGAAGAAGTCTATGTGGAACAGCCATCAGGTTTTGTTGATTAACCTCAACCTAATTATGTTTATAGACTTAGGAAGGCATTGTATGGGTTAAAACAAGATCCTAGGGCTTGGTATGAAACCCTGTCTAGTTTTCTCATTGAGAATAAATTCACAAGGGGAAAAACAAGACTCTATTCCTTAGGGAATCCAGAGGCAAGATCATACTAGTCCAAATATATGTAGATGACATCATATTTGGGTCTACTGAAAGTAGTCTTTGCAAAAAGTTTGCAAAATTTATGCAAGGATAATTTGAAATGAGCAGTATGGGGGAACTTAAGTTCTTCTTGGGTCTCCAAGTTAGACAGACTGAGAATGGTTTATCCATATGCCAGTCTAAGTTCACTCTAGAATTGATAAGGAAGTATGGTATGGAATCATCCAGTACCATGAAAACTCCTATGGGGTCAAGTATGTCTCTTAGCAAAGATGATGCAGGGAAACCTGTAGATGAGACTTTGTATAGAGGGATAGTTGGCTCCCTATTGTATTTGACTGCAAGTAGACCAGATATCATGTATGCTACATGTGTCTGTGCTAGGTACCAAGCTTGCCCTAAAGAATCTCATTTGACAGCAGTCAAAAGAATTCTGAGATATCTTAAGGGCACTCCTTATCTAGGCCTTTGGTACCCTAGGAATGGAGACTTTGAACTGACAGGTTATTCAGATGCAGATTTTGCAGGCTGCAAGGAAGATAGGAAAAGTACAACTAGTACCTGTCAATTCCTAGGTGGAAGACTGATATCATGGAGTAGCAAGAAGCAAACAAGTGTGGCTATCTTCACAGCAGAATCAGAGTATGTTGCTACAGGAAGTTGTTGTGCTGAACCTCTATGGATTCAACATCAGCTAGAAGACTATGGTATTCAAGTAAGTAGAACACCTCTATTTTGTGATTCTACTAGTGCTATTTCTATTGCAAACAATCATGTCTCCCATAGTAGGACTAAGTACATAGAAATAAAATACCATTTTCTAAGAGAACATGTGGAAAAAGAAGATATTTCCCTAGAGTTTATTAATACTGATAATCAACTAGCTGACATGTATACAAAGCCCTTAGATGAAACCAAATTTAATAGATTCAAAATTGAATTATGTATGATAAACTTAGAATAGTTTACAAAAATTGGCTAAGTAAAAAGGTGTCGACACACAGAGTTGTCTGTGTCGACACAGAAAAGTGGTGTCGACATTTCAGAGAAATGGTGTCGACACATCTAGGAAGTAAGTCTCGACACTTCAGAGAATTAGTGTCGACACATGCAGAGTAGGTGTCGACACATCCAAGGTGGTGTTGACACTTAGGCTTTACTTAAAATTAGTCTAGTAAAGTCTCGACTAAGTGTCGAGCAAAGCGGTGTCGACACATAAACAAGTGTCGACACATATATTCTGTCGACTATACTTGTGTCGACACATAGTTGTCGAGACATTATAAGTCTGTGTCGACACTTTCAATAGTGTCGACACAATTTGAGTATTTTGACGCGCCCTTTCATCTTCGATTCTAGAAAGGTATAAATAGGTTTTTGCCATTGTCTGTCGACACGCTCACCAAAGTTTCGAGACCAAACTTGTGTGTCGACACCTCTCTTCTCTCATTCAACTTTATTCAAACCCTAATGATGCCCAAGCTAGAAGAGAATGTGAATGAAGGATATGAACTGGTGTGACACGCATTTGATGACGCGGAACCTGATATCAATGGCGTGATAACCCTAATCGCAGAGACTGGATTAGAATTTCTTATTTCAGAACCCATCAAGATCTGGAAGAAGGAGGTCCTGGAATTTCTAAATGGCGCAACAATAGATGAATCTGGACTCAAGATAAAGTCTAGAGTTCATGGGGCTAAGGTGAAAGTCTCTCCTAAGAGTCTGAGAAAGGTACTACAACTACCTAGGACTAAGGAAGAAGAAGATGTTTCTGCTTCTAAGACTAGAGAAGCACTAACATGGTGTGGATTGGACTCCAACCTGAAAAATAGGTTCTGTTTTCAACAGGAATTGAATGAACATGCAAGGCAAATTTCTATCTGAACTTGTTGGCAAAGTTATCCTGAGCAAGCCTGGAGGTCATGACAGAATCTCAGCTCACATGTTTAGCCTCATGACACGGATTATCTTCAAACTACAAACTGATTGGTCTGCAGTAGTGTTTGAGAAGATAAAAGAGAGCATGAAGAAGCCCAATTTGGGTAGAATACTAAGTCTATACCTAGCTGGTAGTATACCAGAGGTAATGATCCAAGCTGCAGGATCCAAAATTAACCACATAAGGAGAATGGATTTGAGGACCTTCTCTAGGTGGGATAGAGTGTTAACAAAGGAATTACCAACTCCTGAGAAGGTAACACCCCAAAGGAAGAAGACAGCTCCTGTGGCTCAAGAATCATCAAGCAGCTCTGAAGAGCAAGTTGTGTTTACTCCAGATGATGAACAAGAACCTGGAACTGCTGAACAATCACCAGCTAGACAAGAAGATGCAGAGAGGCAGGGGGAGCTACCACAAGCAAGCCCAATTCACCAGGATTCCATCCAGGGGGAGCCTCTACTTGTGGAAGAGACTACTCCACTAGAGAGTGAACAAGCTAGTCAAACCATACTTAAGGTAATAACTGAAATCAACAAATTAGATTTCCCTATTGAGGATGAAGTTTTGACTGATTTATTACCTGATATTCATCAGCAAACACAGATACACCCTCAAGCACAAGATGTTGTCTTGGAGGACACATATGTTGCTGATCAAGTTGTTGATGAGATAAGAGTTTCTCCACCCCATCCTCAATAGGAATTTACCTTGGAAGAACTGTTCCTTGACCTTCTTCAAACTGACATTGAAGTGGAGAAAGATGCTGTTGAGGGGGAGAAGGCCCATGTTGAGGGGGAGCATGTGGATATTGTTGAGGAAACTGCAAGGAAGGAGACTGAGGTGCCAAAAGCTGCTGAAGGGCTACAAAGGACTGAGAAGGAGTTACCTCCAAGTCCTAAGGACAGGATTGATATTGCAAGCACATCTGCTTCTGAAGATGAAGAGGCTGCAAGAGCCAAGAAGAGAAAATTTCAAGTTTTCAAGAGGAGGAGCCAGATATATAAAAGGCACTGCAAACAATTACACCACAGCCAGCCCCATCTACAGATTACAGTTCTCTGATGGTTGCATTATAGATAAAGATGGATGAGCAAAGACAGGCTATGCAATCTTATATGGATGAAGGGCATAAGTCTCTACAGTTTGATCTGGCCCATGACATAAAGTCCATCAGATTTGAAATGAATCTGAATAAGAAAGAGATGACTGACTGCTTCCATAAAGGAGGGAATGCAGTAGTCTTTTTGGCTACTCATCAAGAAAATATCAAGAAATAAATTGAAGACCTGGAAGTAAAGCAAGGCTATGTCCTGGAAAACCAAATAAGAATGAATGACAATTTGACTGAGTCACACAATGTGATAGTCACTGAGATGCAGAATCTGGCTGCTGCTCAAACTACAGCAAGGACTACTGCTCAGGAAGAGTTTGATAAGAAGTTCCAAGAGCACATCACTACTTTTAAGACTGTTCTTAAAGACTCTAAGAAGGCAATAACTGAACAACTTCAGAAGTTCAAACCCTTCTATAAGGATGGAGTTAATTATCTGAATCATCAAATAAGATTTCAGAAAGATGATCTGAGGGATCACATTGAAAGAGAAGTCATAAAGGGGGAGAGGGTGTTAGTTAAAGCCAGCTCTGATCATGTAAAATGGATTTCAAATTCCACCAGATCCACCCTTGGATATCCTCCATTATATGATGATGACAATGTTGTAGAGTCTGGGATTAATCCTGCATATCTTGGAGGGAGCAAGCTGAAGTGGCTCAAGTAATATACCCTCCACCAGACTTTGATATGGTACATCAAGACATACAATCAATGTATAGCCCTCCTGAGGGAATTCAGAAGGTCATCATAGAGAAAGTGGTTCAGCCAGTGCCAGAGGCTATACTGAAAGAACAAGAGGCTTTGTAGAAAGAACAAGAAGCCCAATTGTCTAAGAAGAGATTCAGGGAGCAAGCTGAATTGAGGCCTGACTTTGAACAATGGAGCCCCACTTCCAGGAATATTATTTTGACTACATGGAAGGCTGCCAAGGATAATATCCAGGATAGAAACAAGTGGTATTCTGAACTGGAGTGGAGGAAGCATGAGACCAGGCAAGAGGCAATTGTGCAATATAGAAGAAAGGCTAAGATGGGAAAGCTACCCCCTAATGCCCAGGAGCCTAGCAAGTACTTTCCAAAGCCTTATCATTACTTTGAAAGGCAGAAGATCAAAGCTGAAGAATTAAAAAAGAAGGATCTTAAAGGGAAGAAGCATGCTGCTGCTGAAGATGCTGAAGCCCCAGTCCAAGCAAAGATACAATCAGGGAAGGACATTGTGATCAAGGAGACTGAGCAGCAATAGGATAGAAATTTTTCTTAGTTTACTATGTGTAATCACTTGTATTAAAACTTTCTGTAAACTTTTGAATAATGAAAATGTTGAAGTTCTTAGAACTATGTGATATGCGTTAAATTTATTACATTATTGTTCTGAGATATTTGTGTATACATGTTTGTTTATACATATTTATGTACTTTCCCTGTTATATAATCCTGTTTTACATCATACTGTGTTTTTGTTATGTATGGTGTATATCATTGACTAAGGGTTATGACTTCTCCAAATATGGGGAGATTGTTGGGTACATTGGAATAAATGTACCTGATTTGAAGAAGCCTCACCCTACTCAATGATATACATCAAAATGTATTTGATGTATTTTGAGTTTAGTTATGCAGGTTAAGTATTTGCAGGGAAAGCTGAAAAGTTTCTAAGTCCATGTGTCGACACCCAGAAGAAAAGTGTTGACACTTAAGAAGACTTGTGTCGACACCCAGAGAAGCAGTGTCGACAGTTGGAGTAATTGTGTCGACACCAGGGATGCAGAGTCGACACCAGAAGGAAAGTGTCGACACATACAGGTTGTGTCGACACTTAATAAAGAAATGTCCAGTGAAGCAGTGTCGACACTTAGAAGCTGTGTTGACACCCAGAGGAACTTTGTCGACATCAAAAGTGTCGACACTTGGAGGTTGTGTCGACACTCAGCAACACTTCAGCAAAGTTCAAGTATAAGTGTCGACATAATGAAGAATGTGTCGACACACATCAAAAGTCTCAACACATGAAGAAAGTGTCGACACTTGGAGGCTGTGTCGACACTCAGCAAAAGTTCAACAAATTCTAAGTACAAGTGTCGACACAAAGGAGATGTGTCGACACTCAGCCAAAGTCTCAACACATGAAGAATGTGTCGACACAAAGGATCAGTGTCGACACACAGCAAAAGACTCAACACATGAAGAAAGTGTCGACACTAGGAGGCTGTGTCGACACTCAGCAAATTTTAATGAAGTCTAAGTACAAGTGTCGACACAAGGAGAAGTGTCGACACTCAGCAAGTATCAACACAGAAGGCATGTGTCGACACTAAGAAAATGTGTCGACACTCAGCAAGTATCAACACAAGAAGTTGTGTCGACACAAAGGAGTTGTGTCGACACTTACAAGAATTCAACTAAATACTAAAGAACAAGGAGTTGTGTCGACATACAATATCAGTGTCGACACATGTTGAAGATGCAGTGTCAAGAAGCAGATTCTACAACACAAGGAGTTGTGGCGACACCATGAAGGCTAGTGTCGACACTTAGTCTACTTGTGTCGACACTTAGTCTATAAGTGTCGACACTTAAAAACTGACTGTCTCGACACTTTCAGACAGTTACAGGAGAATTCAAGAAGTGACTGGATGACTTGACAGCTGCCATTCTAGCCGGTCTACTGCAACTGTCAGAGATGTCAGAAAGCTGTTAGGAACCGGATGAGCCGGTCACCATGAAGGAAGCCTATATAAAGGCTTATTCTGTCAACAGAAGAGGATGATTAACTACAATCAATTGAAGTGATCAGAAGATCTAAGAAGTTGGAGAGAGAGAGCTCCTTCCAAGAAGACAGCTATTGAACCAGGCTGTAAAGACAAGTTTCAGATTGAGATCTGAATCTTAAGTTGCAGTGATTGAAGAGCAGCTGCATAGAGAATCAACCCTACTGTGTTCTACATTCAAGAAGCTTTGAAGGAAGTCAAGGGAGGTTGATCTCAGCAGAGTTCTTCCAAGAACTCATCAAGAAACCAGACAACTCTTCTCTCTTATTCTGAGTTGTGGTTATTTACATTGTATTTGTAATTTCTTGAGGATCCTTAGGGATCTGAGTTGTAAGCCTGCAATTATAAAGGATGAGTGCTAGGGCCTGTGTGCCTGGGTGTAGGAGATAATTTTCTCTGAGTGTAGGCCTTGTTGAAGGCTGAGTGTAGGTCTTTGAGAAGACTGATTGGTAGGGCTGTGTGCCTGAGTTGTAGGAGTGGGATCACTCTGAGCTGTAGGAACCATTTGGGGTTCTGAGTGTAAGATCTAAGGATCTGAGGTATAGTGGAGGAGTTTGGCTGAATCTAGTACACTACTAGGTAGGCGAAGGGGGAAAGTGGATGTACCCAGACCTTGGGGAACTACTATAATACTGTGTGTACTCTGTGTGTGTGATTCTGTGATTGCTGTGCTGAATTGCTGTGAAGTAGTATTTATAATTCTGTGATTAAATCTGCCTAAAAGTTTAAGAAGATAAGGTCACCTATTCACCCCCCCCCCTCCCCTCTAGGTGATTAGGTACAATTTCTTTCATTCTCTAAGTCAATATACAAAAAACTTGTTTTCACAACGTTCTTCGAGGAACGGCCATATCCATCATATGACCTCAGAGGTCAACAGAATGAGTTACGGCGCGCTCATATTTGTTATACGAGGTCACAAGAACTGACAGAACTCAAATCAGAGTTCCCTAGCTCTATACTTTATCTAGGGTTGCCTCCTACCGTGTCACGGGCAGAGGTCCAGGTCACTTTTATTGGGCTCATTTGGGTTCATGTGGCCCAATAAAAGTCGGGATGTTACAATCCAATAAAAATGAAATGATTTTCGTACTTGAAAATTTGCTTAAAGTAGGGGGAAAAAGTAACATACCTGGGGAAAGAGCTCTAGGTGCTTTTCTCGGACGAGTGCTTCAGGTTCTCATCTGTAGTACCCCCACCCCCCAACCTTTTGCCCGGGTCAGGCCGGATGGGTACTATTGGGCCAAGACGTCCACTCAGTGCTTTTAGGGGAAAACGATCCACCCTATCCAAGCACTAGGCGACTGCCTTGCTCGGCTCGAATCATAACATACACAACCCATCAAAGTATAGAGGAAGCATTAACAGGAAACCATTGCAGATTTATATATAACATATCACAATCACAGCGGTTCTATGGCCGAAGCCTAAGTGTTTAAATAATCCTGCGGGCTATACATGTGTTATATATAATCCTCATATACTCTCTCTCTACGCTGCTCGGCGGAACTCACGTCTCTAAACTCTGGGGACGGTGGGGGTGCATCTGCTCGAGTTGACCTAGCTGTTGGCGTAATCTCCTGCGGCAGCAGATCACTACGGTGCTCCACCTCCTATGAATGGTTAATCAAATAACTGTTAGTCACAGAGCTAAGTGGAAAGAAATCTCCTCCCCAGATCCACATCCTGGGAACGAGCACACAGACACCCATCAAAATTAAATAGCCGAAGTAAGAGAGGGTTAGCAAAACATTTCATATATAAACAACTAGGAGCAACTATAAAAGAGTATAGTATAACCGGAAAAAACAACAATAGTATAAATCGGTTATAACAAGGCTCTACTAGCTCATCAGCACATCAGGTTTTCATATCAAGGATTCTATCGCAGGCATTCACAGTCGCGCACACACCGCATGCATACATAGTCGCGCACACACCACAGGCATTCATAGTCGCGCACACACCGCAGGCATTCATAGCCGCGCATGCAAACCTTATGTCGACATAGTTTGGACTGCTTCTTTTCCAGCAGGGTAGCGAGCCCCGCGGGCCTCACCGATGTGGCCGTCGGTGACAGTGGCCAGTCCTGCCACTTCTGGGGGTGATCATACCGCACAACCCTAGGCTATAATGTACAACCTTGTGTACTCTTGGATGTGAGCGACATCCGGCGAATATTTTTGGCCGACCAGCGGAGGAAACCAGACGGGGAATATAACTGTCGGTCACCTATGGTACTCATCTCCCTGTCGCCTTGAGTCGTCAACCTTCCCACACCGGTACAGACGGTCTGCGGAAGGGACTAACCCGCCACCATTTTACCGCAAGCAATTTACAATCAATCAAACAAAGACAAACATTATAAAGTATCGGGTCTACGTCGGCCTGCCCTACTAGGCTTAGACTTCGGGCGTTGACACTCAGCTCTACTTTCGACATGGAGCATGGGAGCGCATTATTTGGGGCTAGACCTGGAGGACTACCTCAACTCCGGTTACCCCAAACTAAGACTCGATAACTGCTCGTCAGAGTAGGACCCGGGACTATAATAGTAAATTACAATGGGAATAAGTACGGTGATTATGCTGTTTATTTAAAGTGCTGGAATGAAATGTGACCAGTACGAGACTGGAGTAGTACTGGATAGAAAGTACTGAATTAAGCTTGACCAGTACGAGACTGGAGTAGTACTGAAAGAAAGTACTGAAAAGCTTGACCAGTGCGAGACTGGAGTAGTACTGAAATGAAAGTACTGAAATAAGCTTGACCAGTACGAGACTGGAATAGTACTGAAATGAAAGTACTGAAATAAGCTTGACCGGTACGAGACTGGAGTAGTACTAAAATGAAAGTAATGAAATAAACTTGACCAGTACGAAAATGGAGTAGTACTAAAATGAAAGTAGTGAAATAAGCTTGACTAGTACAAAAATGGAGTAGTACTGAATTGAAAGTAGTGAACTGAAAAGAATAAAGGAACTGGACCAGTGCAAGACTAGAATAATCATAAAGAATTAGTTACTAGTCCAATCACTCCATCTAGGAGGCTTCAGTTCCATCTCCGTTCTTAGGAGAGATTTTCCAGTTCCATCTCCATCCAGGAGGCACATTCAGTTCCATCTCCGTTCTCAGGAGAGATTCAATTCCATCTCCATCCAGGAGGCACATTCAGTTCCATCTTCATTCTCAGGAGAGATTCAGTTCCATCTCCATCCAGGAGGCACATTCAGTTCCATCTTCGTTCTCAGGAGAGATTCAGTTCCATCTCCATCCAGGAGGCACATTCAGTTCCATCTCCGTTCTCAGGAGAGATTCAGTTCCATCTCCATCCAGGAGGCACATTCAGTCTCATCTCCATTCTTAGGAGAGATTTTCCAGTTCCATCTCCATCCAGGAGGCACATTCAGTTCCATCTCCGTTCTCAGGAGAGATTCAATTCCATCTCCATCCAGGAGGCACATTCAGTTCCATCTTCGTTCTCAGGAGAGATTCAGTTCCATCTCCATTCTCAGGAGAGATTCAGTTCCATCTAAGTTTTTAAAGGTTTCCTTAGGTTACACCTATTATTAAGATCCGATTATGAGTTGGTTGCGCTTTATTAATCACGGCTTAATTTAATCGGGGCTTATTAGGAGTTACACCCTCATTATTTACCGAGAATAATTTGCAACTCACTACTCGTACTCTCACTTTCCGAGCGCGCCCAGATCACCCGAAAGTCGAGGCACTCGACGGTTTTACGAAGTCTCAGAACACCCGGAGCTTGGTCATTTTCCTCGGCCACTCTCGTCGATAATATAATTTGAATTTCTTATTCAAATTAGAGAGGATAGTCGCGCGCTCCAATTTTCATTTTCGAAGAAAATGAGCGTAATCATTGCCGAGCGCGACCCTAGGCTTCCATTATTTGGAAAAATATCAAAACTTATCCCCATGAGTCCAAATTTTGATACAACCTTTAATAGAGCCTAAAATGAGGCTAAAAAATTTTTATAATTTTTCGAAGAGTTTTGGGCCTTTAAATTGACCAAAACATTTTCATTTAGGCTTTTAAAAATAACAAATCAACTCCAAAAATTCTCAAAATTTTTGTGGAGGAAGCCCTTAGTTAGTTAAACATTTTTCATGTTCAACACTTTCTCCCTATGAGCATATTTTTGTCTCTTAAAAATCAAACCCATTATAATATTATAATACTATATTTATATATATAAAGCTTTTACTGTAGATCTCTGCCCCCCCCCCCCCCCCCCGCTGTACGTAACCGGAAGCCATTACAAGCCTTCCCCGTCGTCGGCCGGCCATCGGCAGGTCGTAGCTCCGCCACCGGCCAACCCGCCGGTGGAGAGCGCTCCCTACGGCAGTAGTCCGGCGGCCTGCCGCTGCCGACCATCGCCGGAGCATTTTTTCCTTTTAACGTGAGGGAGGAGGGTGACGGGGTCGGCGCTCCGGCCGCCGGGGGCGCCATGCAAAACGTCCAAAATAAAGAAGGGGGAGGAGAAGGCTTCCACCTGGATTTGACAGGCTCGGGTGGGGCCGGCTTGGTCGTCCATTGCTTGGTGGTGGTGGAGGATGGGGAGGGAAAGCTCTGCTTGGCTTTTTCCGGCCACCAGAGCTCTGGCAGATGGGGGAGAAGGGGGAGCAGGGGGAAGGAGTTGGCTCAGAGCTTGGGGGAAAGAGAGGGGGTGGGGTGGCCTTTTTAGGAGGGGGAGGGGAGCTTCCTCCCTTTGGGTGGTGTGGGACTAATCCCTCCTTAGGGAAGGATTAATCCCACCCTCCAGCTGTCTTAGGACAGTTGGAGGTCTCTTATTTTCCCCCATGTGAGGAAAATGGATGAGGCCCTTTATGGGCTTGAGCCTTATGGGTGGAAAAGAGAGAGAGGGAGAGGAAGTAGGTGGACCTCCACTTGCTTTAGGATAGAGGCTTACTGGTTGGGGGCCCAAGGAGAGTGACGGGGAGTATGAGCCATCCTCCTTTGGAGAGGAGGTGAGCCCCTCATTTGGAGAAAAATCCAAAAAGTTGATTTTTAGGAGGGTTTGACGAAGTCAACCCTAGGGTGGGTCCTCATTGCTAGTAAAAGTCAATGTGCGTACAAGTCATCGGAGTCGGGTCAAAGTTCGGATGTCGTGTCATAATTGGTGTGCGCGCGCTTTTCGGTGCACATCTATGCTTGATTTGACCACGGGTTGACCAATTGGCCGGAACGACTTCGGTTGACTTCGTATTGACCACACGAGTCCAACGCCACTGACTGGGGTCGAATCGGAGTCCGTTTGGCGAAAGTCCAAAATTTGCGCGTCGCAGCGCGTTAAAATGGCCGAAGTGTGTAAAATTATCGTTAGACCTCGGATTGTGAGGAGACGGGTTAAGACGCACCTTTCTAGGTTATATGAGGTCACAGGAATCGACAGAACTCAATTCAGAGTTCTCTATCTCGATATCCAAAATCTCGCTCTCGTTGCGTTTTACGAGGAATGGTCACATCCACTATATGACCTCAGGGTCCAACTGAACGGGTTCCGATGCGCTCGTATTGACTATACAAGGTCACATGAACTGACAGAACTCAATTCGGAGTTCTCTAGCTCTATTTCCTGTCAAGGGTTATTTCCCACCGGGTCATGGGTAGGGTTCGGGCCACTTTTATTGGGCCGACTCGGGCTCTGGTAGCCCAATAAAAGTCGGGATGTTACAATCTAATAAAAATAAAAATATTTTCATCCCCGAAAATTTGCTTGAGGTAGGGGAAAAGTAACATACCTGGCGAAAGAGCTCTGGGTGCTTTTCTCGGAGGAGGGCTTCCAATTCCCACGTGAACTCCTCTCGTCCGTAGTTTGACCATAGCGCCTTAACCATCAGAATGGTTTTCCTCCATAGTGTCTTCACCTTGTAATCTACTACTTTGACGAGTTCAAGCCGGACGGATCTATCTGACTGTAGTTACGTCAGAGGGGTAGGAAGGTACTGCTCTGGTTGCTGGAGGACTCGTCTCAAGGAAGAGACATGAAATACACGTGAAGATTCCCCAACTTTGGGGGCAAGGCTAAACGATAGGCGACGGGGCCAACACTCTCTATCACCGGATAGGGGTACAAGAAGCGGGGATCTAACTTTTTCTACTTTCTCAACCGGGAGACACCATGCATGGGCTTTATTTTCAAAAACACCATTTCCCCCACGCTGAACTCCACCGGTCGATGTCACGCATCATAGTACTTAGTCTGCCGGCTCTGCGCTTCCCGCATTTGCTCCTGAATCAGCCGTGTCACTGTCGTAGTGTCATCGATGTAGGCCACTCCCAAGGCTTCTGGGTCCTCTTCCTGAGCCCAAGTCAACGGGTTTCGGCAATGCCTTCAATACAATGCCTCGTACGGAGCCATCTTAATGCTAGCTGGGTAGCTGTTATTGTATGAAAATTCGACCAACGTCAACAGCTGCTCCCACGGCTCATTATCCTCCACTATACATAGTCGAAGAAGATCCTCCATCGTCCGGTTCGTCCTCTCTGTCTATCTGTATGTCTGCGGGTGGAAGGCAGTGCTGAAGGCCAACTGGGTTCCCAAGTGTGCATACACCCGCCTCCACTCCTTAGATTTGAAGCACCCGTCACGATCTAACATGATAGACTTTGGTACTACATGGAATCGTACCACTTTCTCTAGGAATATCCTGGCTAGGATATCCACTCCATCACCCAGTCGATTTGGAATGAACCGCGCTACCTTGGTGAGTCGATCAACGACCACCCATATTGAGTCATTCACAGCGCGGGATCGAGGTAGCCGTGGACGAAGTCCATGGAGATGTCTTCGAACTTCCACTCTGGTATCGGTAGGGGGCTGTAATAGGCCTCATGGACTGCGGCATTCGGCTTTGACCTTCTGACAGGTCTGACACCGGGCCATGAAGTTGGTGGCATCTCTTTTCATTCCAGGCCAGTAAATGGTCCTGTGTAAGTCCTCGTACATCTTAACTACGCCAGGGTGAATCGAGTACCTGGACTGATGGGACTCCTCATGAATCCCTCCGGTGGCGGGAACGAATATGCGATGTTTAAATTGTAGAATCCCGTCATGCAGTTTATAATCTTCCTGTGCCCTTCTTGTAGAGATCGGATGATCAGCATTACCTCTGGGTCGATATTCTGGGCTTCTTGTATCCGGTTCCGGATGTCGTATTGGATCTCCATCCAATATAGCTAAGAATAGTACTCTTCCGGATCTCTTCGGGCAACCAGGGTAATTTCCAAATCTATCAAAGACTGGAAAAGTTCCTTAGGGATCTGCTCCATCCAACACCCAGCTATCGCAGACTGGCAGCCAATTTTGTACTACCTGGATCTTGGCTTGGTCTACTGCCACTCCTTTCTTGCTGTTAGAAAGTAGCGAAAAAAAGCGAAAAGTAGAGAACAAGTGAATAAACTTTGAATAATTGAAATTTTATTATCCAAAAAAAGATATCATTTACAAAGGTATGACCTCCCTTATATAAAATGGAGGAGATAAGAAAGAGAGTATACAAACAATGTGGGACTAAACATATACAGTACTGAGCGGCTAGAATAAGGGTGACCGCACAGGCCGCGCGGTTAGACAGATGGGCTAACCGCTCGGCAACTCTAGCAGGATAGAACAGGCCGCAATGGGAGACCGCCAGACCGCTCGGTCAACAAACCGCTGGATCAGACCGCTAAGCCGCCCGGTCAACAAACCGCTGGATCAGACCGCTAAGCCGCCCGGTCTAATACTTCAACACTCCCCCTCAAGCTGGAGCATATATATCAATCATGCCAAGCTTGTCACAAATGCGGAAGAAGGAAGTAGAAACCGGCTTGGTGAAGATATCTGCCAACTCCTTGTCAGAGGTGACAAAAGGAGTACAAATCTGTTTCTTCAAAATCTCTTCCCGAATGAAGTGACAGTCAACCTCTATATGCTTTGTTCGCTCATGGAAGACCGGATTTCTGGATATGTGTATAGCGGCCTTATTATCACAGAACATAGGGAGAGGACAGTCATATACCTCGCCCAGGTCAAGCATGAGAGCCCGCAACCACTTTAACTCACACGTGGTTGACGTCATACTCCGGTATTCTGCTTCGGCACTGGATCTGGAAACAACAGACTGTTTCTTGCTCTTCCAACTCACGAGATTACCTCCAACAAAGGTACAAAAACCTGATGTGGATTTACGATCGCCTTTGTCATCCGCGTAACTTGAATCTGAGTAGGCCTCAACCCTCAGATGACCATTCTTCTGAAAGAGTAACCCTCTGCCCGGTGCTGCTTTGATATACTCTAAAATCTTCAGGGCGGACTGAAGATGGCACTCCCTGGGAGCTTGCATAAACTGACTGACCTTGCCTACAGCATAGGCGATGTCGGGTCTAGTCACCGTGAGATAGATGAGTTTGCCTACCAAACGTCTGTACCTTGTGACATCAGATAGAAGAGGCGAGTCATCCGTCCACGTTTTGTCTTCTCCAACAGCCATGGGAAAACGAGCTGGTTTGGCACCTGTCAATCCTGCTTCTCGTAGAAGATCAAGGGCATACTTCCGTTGAGAGAGAACCAAGGAGTCAAGTTTCCGAGAGATTTCTATCCCCAAAAAGTATTTTGGGGAGCCCATATCCTTCGTGACCAAGTGCTGACAGAGGTGCTTCTTCGTCAAGTCCACCCCATCTTGGTCATCGCCAGTAAGGAGAATATCATCCACATATACGGCCAAAACCATCAGGCCCGAGGCCGTTTTGCGAATGAATAAGGAGTGATCGGCCGAACTCCTTTGAAAGCCGATGGTAGCCACAATACCACTGAATTTGTCGAACCATGCCCGAGGGCTCTGCTTTAGGCCATAAATGGCCTTCTTCAAATGACATACACGTGTCTCCCCCTGAGCAACATACCCAGGAGGTTGCTCCATATAGACGTCCTCCTGAAGATCGCCATAGAGAAAGGCATTCTTCACATCAAGCTGGGAAATAGCCCAAGCCCGGTTAACAGCCACAGAAAAGAGAACTCGGATGGTGCTGAGGCGAGCAACCGGAGAGAAGGTATCAAAGTAATCAACGCCGTAAGTCTGAGTGAAGCCCTTGGCCACCAGCCGGGCTTTGTAGCGATCCACAGTGCCGTCGGGGCGAAACTTCACAACGAAGACCCAGCGACAGCCAACCACATCAGTGCCCACGGGAGGAGGAACCAGGGTCCAGGTACCCCGTTCAGTAAGAGTAGCCATCTCCTCATCCATGGCAGACTTCCAATGAGGGAGAGCAAGAGCCTCCTGGTAGGTACGAGGAGTAGAAGTAGCAGAGATAGCCAAGGCAAAACACCTACGAGAAGGAGAAAGCTGATCATAGGAAACAACAGCCGTGAGCGGGTGTTGAGTACACGCCCGCACCCCTTTGCGAAGGGCAATGGGAACATCCAGGTCAACGGGAGCGTCGGCGACGGGAGCGTCAGCGACCAGAGCGTCCGTGGCGGAGAAGGCTGGCCCGGGACTAGAGAGAGAAGGCAGCGGAGAGGTGGGTGGAGGGGTGGGTGGGGAGACGGACTGGGAAGGAGTGGGTGGAGGAGGAGACGAAGGTGGGAAAACGTGGAGAGGTGTGGAAGGAACAGAGATATCAGAAGGAAGAGAAGAGGGAGAAGAGAAATAGGAAGCATTTTCGAAAAAGTCACATCTGCGGAGACAAACTGCTTGCGGAGAAGAGGGTCAAAGCAGCAATAGCCTTTTTGAGTGGTAGAGTACCCCAAAAAGACACACTTGGTGGAACGGGGGGAAAGCTTGTCGCGGGTAGAGGAGGGAGCGTGAACAAAGGCCGTACAGCCAAAGACACGGAGAGGAAGAGGAAAAGGTTCCTGGTGGGGGTAGAGAAGGGAGAAGGGAGTCTGGCCGTGGAGAACCGCGGAGGGAAGGCGATTGATGAGATAGCAGGCGAGGAGCACAGCGTAGCCCCAGTAGGAGCGAGGGACGTGCATCTGCGTCATGAGAGTACGCGCAACATCAAGCAGGTGACGGTTTTTACGCTCCGCCACCCCATTCTGCTGGGAGGTGTAAACACAAGTCGTTTGATGAAGGAGGCCATGTTGGTGGAAGAACGCGGAGAACTCATGAGTCAGATACTCCTTGGCATTATCAGAACGTAAGACTTTAATAGAAATAGCAAATTGAGTCTTAATCATAAAGTAAAATGATTGCCAAACAGAAAATAGTTCAGAGCGATCTTTTAACAGATACACCCAGGTACATCGAGTAAAATCATCGATAAAAGTGACAAAATAGGAACTGCCCCGACCAACTATGAGGGTAGGAGCAGGACCCCATACATCAGAATGAATAAGATCAAAAATGCGAGAAGAGCCACGGCCTTGCTTCGGTGGGAAGGAGGAGCGATGATGTTTGCCAAGCTGACACGCATCACAGTTGAGCGGAGAACTGGTAGGAGGTAAGTGGGGCAGAAGCTGGCGAATAAGCCGAGGAGGAGGATGTCCAAGACGAAGATGCCACTGAAGGAGATCGGTGGAGGAGGAGTAGGCAGATAGAGCGGAAACATCGTCGAGGAAGTAGAGGCCGCCGCTCTCAGTCCCAGTAGCAATCGTCCGCTGGGTCCTCGGGTCTTGAAAAGAACAAGTAGTGGGAGTGAATAAGACGGAGCACTGAAGTTGCCGGCATAAAGTAGTAACTGATAACAAATTGCACGGGAACTTTGGGACATAGAGGGTATCCTCCAAGCAAAGCGATGGAGTGAGTTGATGTTGGAGTTACCATGATGATCTGGAAGTGGTCAAACATCTAATCTCACTGCCAACGCAATATGAGCCTGCAGGGTCGCACATAAGAGATGTGGAGAAGTTGGATGACTGACTGTGTTGGTAAAGGTTACCAATCACCGACCTGAATAGGGTTATGGGCAAGGTGTTGCCTTATAGGATCATCGGGTTGGGCAAAGGTTGCCTTGAAGGGCTGGTTAGGTTTGTCGTCCGAGGGTCGATGAGAATAGTCGAGAATCATCTTCTGATTCCCGCCGATCGACGAGAATCACCTTGCTGATTCTCGTCGATCGACGAGAATCGTCGAGAATCAATTGTTGATTCTCGACGATCGACTACCTTGGCTATTGTCGTCGACCGCGGCTCGACGATCGTCGAGTATCATTATGTGTCGTCGAGCGTGGCTCGACGATCGGCGAGAATCGTCGAGTATTATACTCTGATTCTCGCCGATCCAATGTGATACTCGCCGAATGATTCTCACTGAACCTGCTCAGTGATTCTCGCCGATTGTCGCCGATTCTCACCGATTCATTCTCGCCGATTCTGAACCCTAGTTCTGGGTGGTCTGCGGATAGTGATTTTCCTGAGTTTATTTTATACTTTAAGTATAAATATAACACTTAGGGTTTCGGGAATATGTGCGATCTATCCCCTCTGTGCGAATCGAACCCGACGGAAGGAGTTCCGCGTTCGCTCCGCCGATCCCGATCCCGCCGCCGGAAGAGTTCCGCCGCCGTGTTTGCTCCCTTGACCACCTTTTCTCCGGCGATCGTCGCTGGCGCTGCAATCCCTGGCGCGGACCTAGCAGTCCGTGGGAAAGCAAAGGTGCGGTCTTCTCCTTCCCGATCTTCCGTGCGACGGAAAGCTCGGCGTTCTCCCGCTCGTGTGGACTTCTGCAGAAACGTGGATACTATTCCACGTAGAACTCGCCACCAGCAAGCAGACAAAGTTTGGAGCTTCTCCGTTGAGTTGTGACTCAACGCCACCGAGGTAATTTTTGCCTAGTTTCGTTAACTTCTTGATTCAACCGTCATGGCTCGATCCGCATCTCTTTGGGTTTTCTTGATGTTTTACTTTTCCGCTGCGTGCACAAGTGTTGTGCCAACCCTATAGAGAAACCCAACAGTGGTATCAGAGCCAGGTTCCGGCCATGACTGTTGTTTTGGAAGTTGTCTTATTCCAATGCGTGTAAACCTAGAAATTTAGAAGTGTTCTAAATGTCTAGATTTAGTCTTGGCACTTCGCCAAGAACGATTGGAATTTCGGTGGAATTTCTAAGTGTTAGAAATTGTTGTCTCCTTAGCAGTAACCATCCCTCGAGTATGTTTTGGATTTTGAATCCAACATAGAGAGATGAGCTTGTCTACTGCTTAAGTTGAGCTGTCTTTGCCTTTGTCCAATGCATGTAAATCTGAGGATTTGGAAATTTCCGGATGTTCAGATTTAGCCCTTCCTTCTATCAAATGTTGATGGTGTCAGGATGTGCACATAAGGGATGCATTTGGTTTTAGAAGAATTGTTTTTCTTTGGATGTGCACATTGATCAAATGTTGATCATGGTTAATCGTTAACCTAAAATTGAAATCCCTTCTTTTAATATTAAGTGTTCGGATGCCTTCCGATGGATGACACTCTTCCTGCCTCGATCGATGAAATGTGGGTTTGCCAAAGCAAGGTGCATTAATCTATCTTGGTAAGGGTGCGAGCGGATAATTGTGATATCCCACTGTTGACATCGGGTCCAGCTTAACTAGGTGACCTCAAAGGTTGAGTGCCTAGAGGCATAGGGTTGGCATGCATCATATGATGGATGCGAATAAGGAGTTATTCACCAACCATACAAGAATTGCATGAGGATGCAATTGGCAAGCGTTGCCTACCTAAATAACCACATCGTGAGAGGAACGCCAAAGCGGACTCATTGTGTTGGTGAAATACGGATCTTGTCCACTAAGAGAGTAGCTCGCATGAACTCTCCGAATTGTTAGTGAGGGCTATCATTTCGAATAAAATAGTGGGAGTATTTTAATTGAAGTCCTAATTAGAATAAATTGCAATTGAAATGTAGGTACTGATTTTATTCTGCATAAATTCTTGTAGAATTCCATGGCAAGCGTTTCACACTCCACGCTGTCTCTAAGAGCCATCCTTGAGAAGGATAAGCTCAGCGGGACAAACTATATGGACTGGTATAGGAACCTGAGAATTGTTCTCAGGCAAGAGAGAAAGCTCTATGTCTTGGAAGAAGAAGCCCCCGAGGTGCCGACCGGGAACTCTTCCCGTGCTGAGAAGGATACTTATAAGAAGTATACTGATGATGCTTTGGATGTCGAGTGCCTTATGCTTGCCACCATGAACTCTGAGCTTCAGAAGCAACATGAGAACATGGGGTGCAAGGAGATTGACGGGCACCTCAAGAAAATGTTTCAAGGGCAGGCTCGTCAAGAGAGGTTCGACATCACTAAAGCGTTGTTTCAGTGCAAGATGGGAGTTCGAGACTCAGTAGGGACTCACGTACTCAAGATGATTGGGTATATAGATAACCTTGAAAGGCTGGGTTTTTCTCTTGGTCAAGAGTTGGCCACGGATCTGATCCTGCAATCGTTGCCGGACAGTTATGAGCAGTTTGTCTTGAACTACAATATGAACGAGATAGACAAGACACTGCCCGAACTCCTAGGCATGTTGAGAACTGCCGAGATCAACATGAAGAAGGCCAAGCCTGCCAGCCCCATACTGATGGTGCATAAGGGCAAGGGCAAAGCCAAGGGCTCCAAGAAGACGAAGGTAGGACCTAAGTCATATCTTGAGCCCAAGTCTTCAGCACTGATGAAAAAGAAAAGCACGGTGAAGGATGGGAAATGCCACCACTGTGGCAAGGCTGGTCATTGGCGGAGGAACTGTCCTTCGTATATTGAGGGTCTGCAGAAATTGAGGGGAGGTATGACTTCCGCTTCTAATGTTTACGTTATAGAGATAAACCTTTCTGCTCCTTCATCTTGGGTATTGGATACCGGATGTGGTTCTCACATTTGTACAAATGTGCAGGAACTGGGAAGGAGAAGATTGCTGAGTAAAGGGGAGGTGGACCTCCGCGTCGGCAATGGAGCAAGAGTTGCTGCTGTAGCCGTAGGAGTTTACCGTCTTTCTTTGCCCAGTGGGCTTGTAATAGAATTAGATAACTGTTATTTTGTTCCGGCAATAACTAGAAACATTATATCTATTTCATGTTTGGACATGATTGGATTTTCTTTTATAATTAAGAACAATTGTTGTTCTATATTTAAGAATGATGTTTGTTATGCTGTAGCCCAATTGTTTAATGGTCTTTACGTTTTGAACTTGGACCATCTGATCTATAATGTAGAAAATAATAAAAGACTAAGAACAAATGACTCGAACCCTACGTTTCTCTGGCATTGTCGTTTGGGCCATATCAACGAGAAGCGCATATCCAAACTCCATAGAGATGGACTTTTGGACTCATTTGATTATGAATCATTTGAGCGATGCGAATCTTGTTTGTTAGGCAAGATGACTAAAGCTCCTTTCATTGGTTATACTGAGAGGGCTGAGGATCTCTTGGGTGTTATACATAGTGATGTATGCGGACCCATGAGTTCCATGGCTAGAGGAGGGTATTTCTACTTTGTTACATTTACTGATGATTTCAGTAGATACGGATATGTGTATCTTATGAAGTGCAAATCCGAGACCTTTGAAAAGTTCAAAGAGTTCAAGAATGAAGTAGAAAACCAGTTGGGTAAAAGGGTTAAAGCACTCCGATCTGATCGAGGTGGCGAATACCTGAGTCATGAGTTCTGTGATCATCTGAAAGAATGTGGTATTGTATCACAGCTCACTCCACCTAGAACACCACAACATAATGGTGTGTCTGAGAGGAGAAATCGTACTCTGTTAGACATGGTACGTTCGATGATGAGTCTTGCAGACTTGCCTGTTTCCTTTTGGGGTTTTGCTTTAGAGACTGCTGCAATGACATTGAATCGCGCTCCAACGAAAACGGTTCTGAAGACACCATATGAGATATGGACTGGGAAGCGTCCTAGTATGTCGTTCATTAAAATTTGGGGCTGTGAGGCATACGTAAGACGTCAAATGCCTGACAAGCTGGAACCCAAATCAGATAAATGTTATCTGGTGGGATATCCTAAGGAAACGAAAGGGTATTACTTTTACCTACCGTCTGAGGGCAAAGTGTTTGTCGCAAGGACTGGTGTCTTCTTGGAGAAAGAGTTCTTATCAAGAAAGACTGAAAAGGTAGAGCTTGAAGAAGTTCAAGAACCACATGTAGTGAATGAACCGGAATCTGATTCTGAGATAGGACTACAAGATGTTGTAGCTGGAGAACCTGCTCAGGGAACACAAGTCCTACGTAGATCTGGTAGACCGAGGTTTGAGCCTGAGAGATATGGATTTCTCGTGTCTCAAATAGGTAATGTGTTGCTTATGGATCATGATGATGAACCAGCAACCTACCAAGAGGCTATGAATGGACCGGACTCCGACAAATGGCTTGAGGCTATGCAATCTGAAATGGACTTCATGTATGCAAACCAAGTTTGGAAATTGGTGGAACCACCTGAAGGGGTACGACCCATAGGGTGCAAGTGGGTCTTCAAGAAGAAGACCGACATGGATGGGAATGTACAGACATTCAAAGGGCGACTGGTGGCTAAAGGTTTCAAGCAAATTCATGGTATTGACTATGATGAAACTTTTTCCCCTGTTGTCATGGTAAAGTCCATTAGGATATTGCTTGGTATTGCTGCATATTATGACTACGAGATCTGGCAGATGGATGTCAAAACGGCTTTCCTTAATGGAAACCTCCTTGAGGAAGTGTATATGACACAACCCGAGGGTTTTGTATCCCCAGATGAAGCCACTAAAATATGCAAGCTGAATAAGTCCATTTATGGACTGAAACAGGCCTCTCGAAGTTGGAATCTTCGTTTTGATGAGAAGATCAAAGAGTTTGGTTTCATCAAGAATGAAGATGAGCCTTGTGTTTACAAGCGAATCAGTGGGAGCATTGTTGTCTTCCTGATATTGTATGTAGATGACATACTGTTGATTGGGAATGACATTCCTACCCTGAAAGTTGTTAAGAACAACCTAGGGAACTGCTTTTCAATGAAGGATTTGGGCGAAGCGACTTATATACTTGGTATTAAGATCTATAGAGATAGATCGAAGAAGTTGCTGGGTTTGACCCAGAGTACGTATATCGAAAAGGTGTTGAAGCGGTTCAACATGCTTGAGTCCAAGAAAGGATTTTTGCCCATGTCTCATGGTGTGAATCTCTCTAAGGACCAGTGTCCAAAGTCTTGTGAAGATAAGGACCGCATGAAGTTGATTCCATATGCTTCGGCAATTGGATCAATCATGTACGCGATGTTATGTACTCGACCCGATGTTTCCTTTGCTTTGAGCATGACTAGCAGGTATCAGTCAGACCCCGGTGAATGTCACTGGATTGCAGTCAAGAATATCCTGAAGTACTTGAGAAGGACTAAGGACGTGTTCTTGGTGTATGGTGGAGAGGAAGAGCTCGTTGTAAGTGGTTACACGGATGCTAGCTTCCAAACTGATAGAGACGACTCCAAGTCTCAGTCAGGTTTTGTGTTTTGCCTGAATGGAGGAGCTGTGAGCTGGAAGAGTTCCAAGCAAGAGACAGTTGCTGATTCTACAACAGAGGCCGAGTATATCGCAGCAGCTAATGCAGCGAAGGAGGCTGTATGGATTAGGAAATTCATCGGCGAGCTTGATGTAGTTCCTAGCATTGTTGGTCCCGTAGTTCTCTACTGTGATAACAATGGTGCAATTGCATAATCTAAGGAACCTAGATCCCATCAGCGCTCCAAGCACATACTCCGGCGGTTTCATCTTATTCGTGAGATTGTCGAACGAGGAGATGTAAACATTTGCAGAGTGCCGACTGAGTAAAATATTGCGGATCCGCTGACAAAGCCTCTCGCGCAGAGAAAGCATGATGGTCATACTAGATCGATGGGTATACGATACCTAAATGATCAACTCTAGCGAGAATCTTGTGGATTGCATGTTATCTTGTATTTTGTTGGCTGTTTGTTCATATAATGAACTGTGTACCTAGTTTTTCTTTTATAATTAATGGCAAATTCTTTTATTATGAGTTTTTCTATATATGATAGTTAAATGTTAGCATAATAGATACCCTTAGAATGTTTGCTTCCATGGGACATCAAGTACGTGACTTGAATGTGAGAGCCCATGATTTATTTGAAGCTTCATTCTTAAAGGTCCCTGGTCGAGTATCATCATAGAAACTAAGGGTGATGATGATACATGAAGGCTAGCACGTGTGTTGACTGATGACTGGTTCTCACAGGTCATGATATTGTGATATCAAGTCATCACGTGGGTACTTGTTAGTGAACAAGTTGTACTGGACAGACCCAACCTGAGACTACTCTGTGGATTGTCATCCAATAGTGTCACGAGTAGGTCTCAATTGACAATGGTGTTGTGGTCCTTTGACCTGAAGTCACAGCATTCATCAAGTGAGGAAGAGCGTGCTTTGATGCCATCTAAAGTCTTCCTTGAGAAAGGTTGATGATAAGGGTGGTCGTTGGGCATGTTACGAATCATTTGGGTGTTTGTGTGTGAGCAGATATGGGATTTGTCTTCCTGTATGACAGGAGTTGCATCCATGGGCCCCTTGATGGAACTGGACTGAGAAATGCATGGCCATGCTTGGTTGAGTCAATATGTGATATTGGACTCACCATTCTCTGAAAGTCCGTCCTGGATCAAGAAAACTTGGATTGAGCTATTACGAGGGTGACACGGTCCATGCCTCTAGTTCTTTCCGGATGTAAGGGACAAAGGGACAAAGACAACGCTGATACATTGGTCATAAAGGCTTATGAGTTATTAACTCTTATTGCTTGGGGAGCAATGATGCATTGCTAGATGCCGCTCATTGTTTGTGAGGTTTTTGGTTTGATACTTTCGAGATCAAGTGGGAGTCTGTTGGAGTTACCATGATGATCTGGAAGTGGTCAAACATCTAATCTCACTGCCAACGCAATATGAGCCTGCAGGGTCGCACATAAGAGATGTGGAGAAGTTGGATGACTGACTGTGTTGGTAAAGGTTACCAATCACCGACCTGAATAGGGTTATGGGCAAGGTGTTGCCTTATAGGATCATCGGGTTGGGCAAAGGTTGCCTTGAAGGGCTGGTTAGGTTTGTCGTCCGAGGGTCGATGAGAATAGTCGAGAATCATCTTCTGATTCCCGCCGATCGACGAGAATCACCTTGCTGATTATCGCCGATCGACGAGAATCGTCGAGAATCAATTGTTGATTCTCGACGATCGACTACCTTGGCTATTATCGTCGACCGCGGCTCGACGATCGTCGAGTATCATTATGTGTCGTCGAGCGTGGCTCGACGATCGGCGAGAATCGTCGAGTATTGTACTCTGATTCTCGCCGATCCAATGTGATACTCGCCGAATGATTCTCACCGAACCTGCTCAGTGATTCTCGCCGATTGTCGCCGATTCTCACCGATTCATTCTCGCCGATTCTGAACCCTAGTTCTGGGTGGTCTGCGGATAGAGATTTTCCTGAGTTTATTTTATACTTTAAGTATAAATATAACACTTAGGGTTTCGGGAATATGTGCGATCTATCCCCTCTGTGCGAATCGAACCCGACGGAAGGAGTTCCGCGTTCGCTCCGCCGATCCCGATCCCGCCGCCGGAAGAGTTCCGCCGCCGTGTTTGCTCCCTTGACCACCTTTTCTCCGGCGATCGTCGCTGGCGCTGCAATCCCTGGCGCGGACCTAGCAGTCCGTGGGAAAGCAAAGGTGCGGTCTTCTCCTTCCCGATCTTCCGTGCGACGGAAAGCTCGGCGTTCTCCCGCTCGTGTGGACTTCTGCAGAAACGTGGATACTATTCCACGTAGAACTCGCCACCAGCAAGCAGACAAAGTTTGGAGCTTCTCCGTTGAGTTGTGACTCAACGCCACCGAGGTAATTTTTGCCTAGTTTCGTTAACTTCTTGATTCAACCGTCATGGCTCGATCCGCATCTCTTTGGGTTTTCTTGATGTTTTACTTTTCCGCTGCGTGCACAAGTGTTGTGCCAACCCTATAGAGAAACCCAACAGTTGAACCATGCCCGTCCCATGAACCGGGGACGGGGAACCATCCGCCACACGAACCGGGGGTAAGCGGTCATGGGTCTCAAGACGGGAGAAGCAATGAAGGTTGCCCGTCATATGATTTGTGGCACCGGAGTCAATCAGCCATTTACCTTGGGTAACGACGTGGGCACTACCTGACGTCGTGGCCACAGAGGCAGACGGCCTAGAAGAGGCGGAGGCCGAAGAAGGAGCATCACCTGAAGGGCGAAGATGAGGATGTTTTTGCCAGCAGCGGTCAACAGTATGGCCAGTACGACCACAGTGAGAGCAGAGGAACCGGGATGAACCCCGTCCGCCAGAGGAGCCGCGGCTACTAGGGCCCCCCCTCTGAGCTTGGTGAGCAAAGGAGTCCTGGGAAGGGGGGGAGGCTAACAGAGGCCGCTGGAGGAGCGAAGTAACAGCGACAATGCGAGCCGCAGTGGCATCCAAAGTAGGAGATTCCGCCTCACCCAAGATCTGCTAGCGGATCATATCATAAGAGTTGGGAAGACGAAGAAGATAACAAACAACCAGGAGTTCCTGGAAGTGTTTGTGCTGGTCGGCCAAGTCCGCGGAGAAGGGGCGATTCTGGAGGATTTCGGCACCAAGAGCCTGAACCTGCTGATAAGCCGCAACCGGCGACATGGAAGGGCGGGCGAAGAGGTCCGCATAGAGAGTATAAATGCGGGACGTCTGGCCCCCCTTAGAATAGAGAGCATCGAGGTGAAGCCAGGCGGCCTTGACCGTCTCATCATGGCGAATGACGGGAAGGCACTCATCAGAAAGGCTGTTGGCCAGCCAGGTGCGGACAAGAGCATCACTCGCATCCCAGTCATCAAACTCAGGAGAGGTGCGAGGAGGAGGGTCATCGGTGAGGTGATGACGCCTGCATTGAGAACGAAGGAGAAAGGTGAAAGAGACGCTCCAATCGGGATAGTTGGAGCCAACAAGCTTGGAAAGGGTGCCAAGGTTGCCCGAAGAAGGAGGAGGAGAAGAGCTGCAGGAGAAGTGGTGAGACCGGAGGTAGTCATAGAATCCCGGCAAGCAGAAGAAGCCGCGCGAACAGTAGCGGTTAGAAAAAGGAAGAAGCCGCGCGAACAGTAGCGGCTAGAAAGAGGTCAACGACACAGCGGGGAAGAGGTCGCGCGGACTGAAAAGGCCGAGCGAACAGAAGAGAGGAGAAGAGCAGGTGACCGCGACCAAGATGCGGATGAGAAAGGAACAACCCGCACGGTCAGGCAGATCACAGCAGCAAACCGCGACTAGAGAGACAGGACACGCGGACAGAGACAGACCGTAACGACTAGGAAGTCGGAGAGGCAAGAAAGAACAAGGAGCGCGGCGACAAGGAAACAGGTCGCTGCGACAAAGAGCAGTAGGAGAAGAGAACCAAGAAGAAGCAAGCCGCGCGAACAGGGCAGCGGACAGAAACAAGCCGCGCGGATAGAAACAAGCTGCGCGGACAGAAGAGAAGACAAGCCGCGAGTCAAGTCGCAGAACGCGGAAAACAAGCCGCGAACAACAGAGAGCGCATAGAATCAGGAGGAAATGACCGTGTCCTCTGATACCATGTTAGAAAGTAGCGAAAAGAAGCGAAAAGTAGAGAACAAGTGAATAAACTTTTGAATAATTGAAATTTTATTATCCAAAAAAGATATCATTTACTAAGGTATGACCTCCCTTATATAGAATGGAGGAGATAAGAAAGAGAGTATACAAACAATGTGGGACTAAAACATATACAGTACTGAGCGGCTAGAATAAGGGTGACCGCACAGGCCGCGCGGTTAGACAGATGGGCTAACCGCTCGGCAACTCCAGCAGGATAGAACAGGCCGCAATGGGAGACCGCCAGACCGCTCGGTCAACAAACCGCTGGATCAGACCGCTAAGCCGCCCGGTCAACAAACCGCTGGATCAGACTGCTAAGCCGCCCGGTCTAATACTTCAACACTTGTTTATCATGTGGCCCAAGAATCCAACTTCTTCCAGCCAAAATTAACACTTACTGAATTTGGCGAAGGGGGAGTGCTCCCGGAGCTTTAATAGCACCATCTGCAGGTGCGGGTATGGTCCGTTTTGGTCTTCGAGTAGATTAGGATGTCGTCTATAAAGACGATGACAAAGTGATCCAAGAAGTGTTCGAAGACTTTATTCATTAGGGCCATGAAGGCGGAGGGTGCGTTGGTGATCCCGAAGGACATCACTAGGAACTCGTATAGACCGTAACGGGAGCTGAAGGCAGTCTTGGGGATATCTTCTTCTCAGATTCGAAGCTGGTAATAGCCGAACCTCAGGTCCATCTTGGATAATACTGAAGCACCTTGCAACTGATCGAACAGTTTGTCAATCCTAGGAAGGGGGTACGTGTTGCGTACAGTAAGCTTATTTAGCTCCTTGTAGTCGATGCACAGTCGCAGAGTCCCGCCTTTCTTCTTAACGAAAAGTATCGGGGCTCCCCAGGGCGAGGAACTAGGATGGACGAATCCAGCATCTATTAGTTCCTGTAGCTGGATATTCAGTTCAGTCAGCTCCCTTGGGGCCATCCGGTAGGGGCTCGTGATACTGGCCGCGCTCCGGTCATGAGCTCGATCTGAAAGTCTACCTCTCACTGAGGTGGCAATCCCGAGAGGGACTCAGGGAAGATATCTGGAAAGTCGCGGACTACTGGTACCTGGCGAGCACTTGGGTTTTATCTTCCATCTCGAAATAAATAAGGAATACTTCGTCCTTCTGTCGGTCGGGTTTCACCATCTGCGTAGAAGTCAAGATAATACGCAAGACAGAGGGCACACCTGTCAACACGACGCTCTGGACATTTGGATTCTGTAGTCGGACTTCTCACGTGGAACAGTTTATCTAGGCTTGGTGCTTGGCCAGCCAGTCCATTCCCAGAATTATGTCAAACCCAGTTATAGCTAGGATGGTTGCGTAGATTACAAATTCTACCTCTCCCAGCGTAGCTTGGAATGAACACTTTTCGGTAGATGTCATATCCGACCCATCTGGTAAATGGATTCGTATAGACAGTTAGGTTGAATGGATGACATTTCCTTTTGTCGCGATGAATTCTTGGGAGACGAAAGAATGAGTCGCTCCTGTGTCGAAAAGGGTTTTGGCAGGGTGTCCTTCTACCAATAAGATTCCTGACGACATGGGAAAATATATAGACATATATCATCCAACTAATATTTCATATATACATATATATGAAATATACAACATCAGTGGAAGATCCGATATCTTCTATCGCCTAAGATATATACCTATTGAAAGTCCACCTAGTGTCAGCTATGTGCACCTATGGGGGGGGGGGGGGGGGGAATAGGTGACGAGTAGCGCTTTTGCGGAATTTACGAATGTACCTGCACAATAAAAATAAAAAGCACAGCACACAGAATACACATGCAATTTATAGTGGTTCCCCGACTTGGGTACATCCACTTTCCCCCTTCGACCTATCTCCCCAACAAGGGACGACTCGGTCACTTCTCCAACGGGATTGAAATCCAATCCCTGCACTAACGGAAGGAACCCTTCCACACGTGAGAGTCAACACTCCCACAAAACGGGTTGCACCCAACCCTTACAGCACGGAACAATCATTCCTTTACAACAAAAGTAAATATGGAATGTACACGAGATACAAACTTCGTTTGGAGACTACAGTGTTCCTCTTCGTTCGACGACGTGTTCGTGAAGTCAATGAAGAGTCTACAACCTTGGTCTCTCTTGGAAAGGATCTTCCCGAAACCGGTGGCGGCAATCCGAGCGGCGGCTTGGTTCGGGATCGATGGCAACGAAGGTGCGCGGCAGCAGTACTTCTGAGATCCAATCTTCGTTGCAAAGCAAACTAGGTCTACCAATGGTCACTTTAGGATCGGTCGTCTCGATCGATTCGGACGGGGGAGTTTTTTCCGGTCAACAAATCGAGAGACAAGGGATCTCTGGATAGACACGTGAGACTCAAGCTTTGCTAAGCTTCTGTCGCCGGAGATCGGGAAGAAATGCGATCAGCAGCGGCGACGGACTAGCGCGAGCGGCGACGGAGGCGGCGGAGAGATTTCGCGATTTTAGGGTTTGCACTCGCTCGGCTTCTTTCTGTCTAGGTATTCCGTTCAAAATACCCGTATATAAATACTGTAGTTGACTCCAATATGACCGTTTGTGGGACCCACAATAGAAATCCCCAAATCCTGGTCCAGAAATTTAACAGCGGCAGAATCCGGTTCAGGAAGTTCCAGAAAAAAACGCCAAGTCAAAATCGGTGAGAATCGAAAGTGATTCTCGCCGAGTCGCCGAGAATCAAAGGTGATTCTCGACGATTCGGCGAGAATCAAAGATGATTCTCGTCGAATTTGCCTTGGTTGCACGCACTGCTTTAGGCCAGGTCGAGACGGCGAGAATCGACGAGAATCACTAGTGATTCTCGCCGAATCGGCGAGAATCACTAAGTGATTCTCGTCGATTCTTACTTAGACGCAGAGGTGCTTGCTTAGAAGTGGTTGGAACTTATTCGGCGAGAATCAACCACTGATTCTCGACGAATCGGCGAGAATCCCTTGTGATTCTCGATGAATCGGCGAGAATCCCTTGGTGATTCTCGTCGATTTACACTTAGACGAATTTTCGTCTTTCCACCCATGAGCTGCTCCTTGACCCATCGTGCTCCTTGTCTTCTCTTGCATAAATACGACCCTGTACTTGAAAGTAAGTGCACTCCAATAGAGAGAGTACACGTAGGCCAACACACCGATCTGCTCAACGAGGGATTACGTCGTGCAGACCCGTGTATATTGACCTACTGCACCCTGACATTGGTGTGCACTTAGCGTGGAGGAACTGCAAGCACAACTTAAAAGAGTTTATCAAATACATTGTCTATTGACCTTAGCTTGTCCAGGGGTTTCTTCAAATCAGGTACATTGTGGATACAATACCCAACAATCTCCCCCTATTTGAAGAAGCCTAAACCCTACAAGCTAAGGTGAATAGAGCAAATGAGAATGAAAACCATAAACTGAAAAGTGAGTTGAGTGAGTTATCCATTACCAATACTAATTTCTTGGAGCAAGCTTAGAGTCACCTTAGCCTTAGCCGGGAGGGTAATCTCCCCCTTTTCGGCTTCTACAAATCGGGGTCTGTAGCGTTTGACCCTTTGCTCCCCTCAGTTCTTGCACGGGCCTGGAGCTTCTGTAGTCTTCATTTCTCATAATTGAGCATCCCCAATTCAGTCTTGAAAAGATTGAACTTGGCCTCGTCTAGGGGCTTTGTGAATATATCAGCAATCTGCTTGTCCGTGGGGACATAACAGAGAGAGATATCCTTGTTCTCTACGTGCTCCCAAATGAAGTGGCAGCGTACTTCAATATGCTTCGTTCTGCTGTGCGACACCGGATTGTTGGCAATGGCAATTGCACTGGAGGAGTCGCAGTACATGGGTACTTCCTTGAACTGAAGGTCGTAGTCGGCTAACTGGTTTCTGATCCATAGAAGTTGTGCGCAACAGCTTCCTGCCGAGATGTACTCTGACTCTGCTGTAGAGGTTGCAACACAATTCTGTTTCTTGCTGTTCCATGAGATAAGCCTCCTGCCGAGGAATTGACACGTCCCGGAGGTGCTTTTCCTGTCATCCCTGCTCCCTGCAAAATCAGCATCTGAAAAGCTTATTAGCTCGACATCATTGTTTCTCGGGTACCACAAGCCAAGATTAGGAGTACCTTTAAGGTATCTTAGAATTCGCTTTGCAGCGACATAGTGAGATTCCTTAGTGTTCACCTGATATCGGGCACAGACACATGTGGAGAACATAATATCCGGTCTACTGGCAGTAAGGTAGAGCAGGGATCCAATGATGCTTCTGTATTTGGTTTCATCGAAAGGTTTACCTTTCTCATTCTTATCCAGAGACATGGTGGATCCCATTGGAGTCCTCATAGAGGTTGCACTCTCCATACTGAATTTCTTAAGGAGTTCATTTGTGAACTTCGTCTGAGAGATGAAGATTCCATCCTCAGACTGTTTCACTTGAAGTCCTAAGAAATACTTGAGCTCTCCCATACTGCTCATTTCAAACTTTCCTTGCATAAGTTTAGAGAACTTTTTGCAAAGATTGTTGTCCGTTGAGCTGAATATTATGTCATCGACATAGATTTGCACCAGCAAAATCTTGCCTTTGACTTCCCTGAGAAACAATGTTTTATCTATTTTACCTCTGGAGAACTTGTTCTCAAGAAGAAAACTAGATAAAGTCTCATACCAAGCTCGTGGAGCTTGTTTCAACCCATATAAGGCCTTATTAAGAAAATAAACGTGATTGGGATAAGTAGGATCGACAAAACCTGGGGGTTGAGCGACGTATACTTCCTCTTTCAGGTCTCCGTTCAGGAATGCCGATTTCACATCCATTTGATAGACTGTGAATCCTTTGTGTGAAGCATACGCCAGGAACAACTTGATTGCCTCGAGCCTTGCTACTGGTGCGAAGGTCTGGTCGAAGTCAATCCCTTCCTCCTGTCTGTAACCTTGAGCCACGAGCCTGGCCTTGTTCTTACGATGACACCATGTTCATCCAGCTTGTTTCTGAAGATCCACTTCGTGCCAATCACATTCTGCTTGTATGGTCTGGGAACCAGCGTCCAAACATTGCAACGTTCGAATTGATGTAGTTCCTCTTGCATGGCCAGAATCCATGCCGCATCCTTGTTCGCCTCGTCGAACTTCTTTGGCTCAACCTATGACAGGAAGCTAAGATGCAATACTTCGTTAACTGTACCTCTTCGAGTTCTGACACCAACACGAGGATCCCTGATGATCTGATCTCTAGGATGATCTCTCACGTGCGGAGCTTTAGAAGTCTGGCGTCTGGAGCTTCAACTACTTCTTGGGCTTCTCTTCTTCTAAGAGATTGTTCCATCTTGATCTTCAACATTTTCAGATGACGTGGAGGTGGAAACTTTGACGTATTTGGGAGCGTCATCTTTAGCGGTCTCATCCAGACTCAGCTGTTCAAGTCTAGCACCTGCATCTTCAAGAATACTACTGGAAGAATTGCTGTTAAGCAAACTTCCTTCATCAAATACAACATTATTTATTCTTCTCTACACACTAGGATTTTCTTATTGAAGACCCTATATGCCCGACTATGGGAACTATAGCCCATGAATATGCCTTCGAAGCATTTTCACCGAATTTAGTATGCGGTACTTCCCATTATTCAGTACATAGCATCTGCAACCAAAAATCCTCAAGTAGGACATGGTTGGTTTCCTGCCTTTCAGTAGCTCGTAGGGCGTCTTACGATGATGCTTGTTGATCAATGCTCGGTTTTGTACATGACAAGCCGTATTGACACCCTCTGCCCAGAAGTATTCCGGGAGAGAAGCGTCTTTCAACAACATTGTCGTGCAGGCTTCAATGAGAGTTCTATTTCTCCTCTCCGCAACTCCATTTTGCTGAGGAGTGCGCGGGGAGGAAAACTCATGAAAGATACCTTGTTCTTCACAAAATTCTGTCATTGCACCAGATTCGAATTCTGTTCCATGGTCACTTCTGATTTTGACCACGGAGCAGTTAAATTCGTTCTGAACCTGCTTGACAAAATTAGTGAAGATGTCAAACGTATCTGACTTTCGTTTCAAAAAGAACACCCATGTAAACCGAGAATGATCATCAACTATCACTAGCGTATAGGCCTTGCCTCCCAAGCTATGAACTTGCATTGGACCAAACAAGTCCATATGCAAAAGGTAAAAGACATCGGGAAGAGTCTTTGTCAGCGATGTCTCTTAAAGGTAGCCCGAGTCTGTTTGCCCATCTGGCATGCAGGACATGGGCTATCTTTGATGCACTTGATACTGGGAGCATCCCTTACCAGTCCTTAGAAAACAACATACTAATTGTCTTGAAATTAATATGTGTCAATCTCTTGTGCCATTGTTCACAAAGAGATGCACTGCCTGTTGCCACAAGGCACGGGGGTAGATGAATCTAAACTGAGAAAATCTAAACAAAAGATATTTCTGCTCCTATGCCTGATAATACCGTTTCAGAAGAGGTACGTGAAATTATCAAACATTTATCCTTGCAGAACTTAACGTCATAACCTTTATCACATAACTGACTTACACTGATCAGGTTATGGTTTAACCCTTCAACATAAGCCACGGCGGTGATAGAGATTATACCGTTGGAAATCATACCATAACCTATGGTGACTCCTCGATCTGACCCTCCAAAGATGACTTTGGGTCCATTCTGACTGGAGTGTAATCACGCAGCAGGCTTCTTGTCCCGGTCATATGCCGGGAGCATCCACTGTCCAAATACCAGATCGGCGTTTTGGTGGCCTTTGGACATTCCTGCAAAACAAAATTAATTTGCCTTAGGAACCCAATCGAACTTGGGTCCTAGATTCCTGGTTAGCACACTCCCCCTCGGTTGGTTAACCCTACGAGTGGTCGGTCTCGCATTGCTAACAGGGGAGTCTCGTAATTCCTTGGATTAAACCAACAATCCACGGCAAAGTGACCGACTTTGCCAACAGCAACCAACAGTCAAATCTGTTGTACCTCTTCCTGGCTCCTGCCTTACCCTGGGAACGGTGGGTACTGCTGGGGCCTTGAATCTGGAGGTGGAGGCCTCATGGTGACAACAGTCGCATGACTTTGTCACCTTCTGTATAACAGGATTGGCTTTTGGTGCCTGCTTTCCATTATGGCCGCTAGAGAACGGACCATAATTTCCTATGTGGATTTCCTCATAAGGTGCCTTGAAGGCACTCTCACTCACCGAAGTTCCGGGGAAAGTTCCAACCGTCATACCGGCTCTTTGGTTTTGCAACCGAGGGCCGGAAATGATGCCCAAATGTTGACTCAAAGTCATGTTGGTTGCAAGGAAAGTCAGGCTTTCTGAACGCAACAGGACTAAGAGGAGCCTTACCCTTTTCATCAGCAGAAGGCCTTCTTGGCGGCCTTATTCTTCCTCTGGTTCTTGTTTCTCCTAGATGAAGAACCAGATACCCCTTTATGCCCCAAGCCAGCTCCTTTGGCCTGAGCAGAGAAGGTATCAACGACTGGAAGAACTGTTTTTGGCATGGAGAAGCTCTTGACGATCTTCCTTTCTGCCGCAAGTAGTTCTTCCAACTGTCGACTTCCTCCTGCTTTAGATCAAGGAGCTTAAGAGACTCTGAGTGCTTTGAAGTCAGGTCGAGGTGTTCCTGTCGGAGAGAGATCAAGCTGGTGACCTCTTCCCTTAGGGAAACACACTCGCCTTAAGGAATTTTACTTCCTTTTTCTCAGCCTTCAATCTCTTTCGGTACTCCTCGAAGATGTTGAGCAGAAGCTCATACTTCTCGAGGAGCTCAGCTTCGCGGGCTGAAAGGCTATCCTCAGGTTCATCATCCTGAGACTCAGGATCAGAGTCAAGTCGGAGGAGAGGTGTGTGAGCTTTTACCTTCCCAGTAAATGGGGGACATTCTCCTTCTGAGTCGGAGCGACCCACCAGCCCGAAGTAGGCTTCCTCATCATCACTGGAGTCTGAGGAATCAGACTCACTTAGTGTCTTTGGCCTTTCTGGCGATGTAGCTCCGCTCCTTCTTCTTATCTCTGGAGGATTTGAGCTCCTCTCCTTTCCCTTTTTCTCTTTTTGCTTTGATGGCAGTCGGCCACGACGTGTCCTGGCTTGTTGCATCCAAAGCAAATAATATCAGAAGAACGATGTTTGTTAGGTTTAGATGCATACCTGTCAGAAGAATAATTTTTCTTCTGATGCCTGGAGGAGGAGCTGTCTTTCTTTCTTTGATTCCTCATCTTGAGGAATTCTTTCTTGAACTCTCGGGTGATGAGGGAGAAAATTCTCCTCCGCAGCTCTGAGCCGGAGGAGCATGGTTCAGAGTCCTCCTCCTCTTCCTTATTCCTCGCACGGTATGACATCGCACGCACCCTTGCCCTTTCTGGAGTAACTGGCTTTTAGGACCACAGTCTTTTCTTTTGCAGCAGCCTTCTCTGCTTCTTCCTCTGCTTTCCTGGTGTTCAGCTGAAGCTCATAGGACATCAGCTTCCCAAACAGGATTTTGTATCAGTTTCTGCTAGTCTGCCAAATTCTCTGATGGCGCAGATCTTTGTGTCCCATTCCTTAGTAAGGGACCTAAGGAATTTGTCATTGAGTTCACCATTGGTGAACACTCTTCCATAGCCCTTGAGGGCGTTGACAATCTTTAGGAAGTTCTCGTATGTGACTACGATCTCTTCCTTAGGCCCTTGCCTGAAGGCCTCATATTTTTGGTTCAGGAGGGATCTCAGATCATCCCTCACTTCATCCGTGCCCTCCATTAGGATGATCAGGCACTGCCAGATCTCCTGAGCAGTCCTGCAGTTGCTGAATTTTACATCATGAATTATCAACTGCGCTCACCATAATGTTTCGTGCCTTCTTGTCCAGTCCCACGAGCACCATCTCGTCTTTGTCCATTTCAGAAAGTGTCTTTGGCACCTTCTTGTGGGATCGATGGTGGAGGCCTTGGTGGGGACATAAGGTCCCTCCTCCACGATCATGAAGAGTCGAGGATCGACTGCTTCCATGTAAAACCTGATCTTTCCTTCCAGATCGGAAAGTTTAGCCTGGTGCAACTGGGATCTTGCCGGAGAAATTGAGCCCGTCCATAGTAGATATTTGTCTTCTTCTTGACACTAGGGGCAGGATTCAACTCAAGGTGTTGACCTTTTTGATGAGTAACCTGGCTCTGATACCACTTGAAAGTCCACCTAGTGTCAGCTATGTGCACCTATGGGGGGGGGGGAATAGGTGACGAGTAGCGCTTTTGCGGAATTTACGAATGTACCTGCACAATAAAAATAAAAAGCACAGCACACAGAATACACAGGCAATTTATAGTGGTTCCCCGACTTGGGTACATCCACTTTCCCCCTTCGACCTATCTCCCCAACAAGGGACGACTCGGTCACTTCTCCAACGGATTGAAATCCAATCCCTGCACTAACGGAAGGAACCCTTCCACACGTGAGAGTCAACACTCCCACAAAACGGTTTGCACCCAACCCTTACAACACGGAACAATCGTTCCTTTACAAAAAAGTAAATATGAATGTACACGAGATACAAACTTCGTTTGGAGACTACGGTGTTCCTCTTCGTTCGACGACGTGTTCGTGAAGTCAATGAAGAGTCTACAACCTTGGTCTCTCTTGGAAAGGATCTTCCCGAAACCGGCGGCGGCAATCCGAGCGGCGGCTAGGTTCGGATCGACGGCAACGAAGGTGCGTGGCAGCAGTACTTCTGAGATCCAATCTTCGTTGCAAAGCAAACTAGGTCTACCAACGGTCACTCTAGGATCGGTCGTCTCGATCGATTCGGACGGGGGAGTTTTTCCCGGTCAACAAATCGAGAGACAAGGGATCTCTGGATAGACACGTGAGACTCAAGCTTTGCTAAGCTTCTGTCGCCGGAGATCGGGAAGAAAAGCGATCAGCGCGGCGACGACTAGCGCGAGCGGCCGGATGAGATTTTCGTGATTTTAGGGTTTGCACTGCTCGGCTTCTTTCTGTCTATTTATTCCGTTCAAATACCCGTATATAATACTGTAGTTGACTCCAATATGACCGTTTGTGGGACCCACCAATAGAAATCCCCCAAATCCCGGTCCAGAATTTAACAGCGGCAGAATCCGGTTCAGGAAGTTCCAGAAAAACGCCAAGTCAAAATCGGTGAGAATCGAAAGTGATTCTCGACGAGTCGCCGAGAATCAAAGGTGATTCTCGACGATTCGGCGAGAATCAAAGATGATACTCGTCGAATTTTTTCGCCTTGGTTTGCACGCACTGCTTTAGGGCCAGGACGAGACTGCGAGAATCAACCATGATTCTCGTCGATTCCGACTAGAATCACTAGTGATTCTCGCCGAATCGGCGTAGAATCACTAAGTGATTCTCGTCGATAACTTACTTCTACGCAATTGGTCTTATGCC